>JAUESO010000583.1:0-30000 GCA_030914385.1 Drosophila antonietae | reverse complement strand
CGTTAATAAAAAAAAAAATTTTTATATCAAATATAAAATTTTTAATGTCATTAAATTAATGTTTATTCACTGTTTTGGTGAAGAACAAAAAATTGCGTGTATATGGACCACAGTATACATGCGTTGCACAGACGTATTGCCCATTAACAAAAAATTGTTGTATGAGCATACGTTATATAAACGCAACAAACCTAAATATATATGTTGTACCTGATTTCAGGTTAATGCTTTGCATAATATCTATAAAAATATATATTATTTGTGTATAATTTATATTAAACCTATTTGTCATGTATCATATTTTTATAGATTATGTAAAACTAAGACATTTCGCAACATTGTTTAGGTATAATTTTTTTTTTTTATTGAAGGAATTGATATATGCCAGTAAAATGGTGTATTTTTAATTTCTTTCAATAAATATGTTTGTGACGTAATGAAATAAAAATTAAAATAAATATATCACTCTAAGCGGTGGATCACTCGGCTCATGGGTCGATGAAGAACGCAGCAAACTGTGCGTCATCGTGTGAACTGCAGGACACATGAACATCGACATTTTGAACGCATATCGCAGTCCATGCTGTTATGTACTTTAATTAATTTTATAGTGCTGCTTGGACTACATATGGTTGAGGGTTGTAAGACTATGCTAATTAAGTTGTTTAAAAAATTATTTATAATTTTTTTAAGCAAATGGTATATTGTTGGATATATATATTTAACAAATAAGAAATATTAATGTATCTCTCTATGTTATTTATAGAATGTGCATTTTTTGTCTTATGTTTATTTAATATCCACAATATCAAAATTATAATATGGAAGGTACTAAATCTCATTGTATACAAATTTGTATGAGAAAATTGGAAGATATTATTATATATTTCTTTTTTCGAATCAAATAATACTGAGGAATGTCTAGCATAAAAGAAAAAATATTTTATTTTTATTCTAGAATTGCCTCTTATTAATGATACGATAAAAGAGAATTGTTGTAAATATTATAGAGATATCTTCGAAAAGAAAAGTAGAATCCATAAAAAAAAAAAAAAAAAAATATTATAAATACAAAAAAATGGAATAATAATATTGTTTCATTTTATTTTTTATTTATATACTTTTTTTTAAAGAAAATTATACAACCTCAACTCATATGGGACTACCCCCTGAATTTAAGCATATTAATTAGGGGAGGAAAAGAAACTAACAAGGATTTTCTTAGTAGCGGCGAGCGAAAAGAAATCAGTTCAGCACTAAGTCACTTTGTCTATATGGCAAATGTGAGATGCAGTGTATGGAACATCAATATTCTAGTATGAGAAATTAACGATTTAAGTCCTTCTTAAATGAGGCCATTTACCCATAGAGGGTGCCAGGCCCGTATAACGTTAATGATTACTAGATGGTGTTTCCAAAGAGTCGTGTTGCTTGATAGTGCAGCACTAAGTGGGTGGTAAACTCCATCTAAAACTAAATATAACCATGAGACCGATAGTAAACAAGTACCGTGAGGGAAAGTTGAAAAGAACTCTGAATAGAGAGTTAAATAGTACGTGAAACTGCTTAGAGGTTAAGCCCGATGAACCTGAATATCCATTATGGAAAATTCATCATTAAAGTTGTAATATTTAAACAATATTATAATAATAGTGTGCATTTTTTCCATATAAGGACATTGTAATCTATTAGCATATTAATTTATCATAAAATTATGGCATATTGTTTATTTCAATTAAAATGCTTGCGTTTTAACATGAAATAAAAGTTATAAATTTGATAAAGTGCTGATAGATTTGTAAAAATACAGTGCGTTAATTTTTCGGAATTATATAATGGCATGATTATCATTGATTTTTATGTTTATTATATGCACTTGTATGATTAACAATGCGAAAGATTCAGGATACCTTCGGGACCCGTCTTGAAACACGGACCAAGGAGTCTAACATATGTGCAAGTTATTGGGATATAAACCTAATAGCGTAATTAACTTGACTATTAATGGGATTAGTTTTTTAACTATTTATAGTTGATTAACACAATCCCGGGGCGTTCTATACAGTTATGTATAATGGTATTTATATTATTTATACCTCTAACTAGAACGTACCTTGAGCATATATGCTGTGACCCGAAAGATGGTGAACTATACTTGATCAGGTTGAAGTCAGGGGAAACCCTGATGGAAGACCGAAACAGTTCTGACGTGCAAATCGATTGTCAGAATTGAGTATAGGGGCGAAAGACCAATCGAACCATCTAGTAGCTGGTTCCTTCCGAAGTTTCCCTCAGGATAGCTGGTGCATTTAAATATTATATAAAATAATCTTATCTGGTAAAGCGAATGATTAGAGGCCTTAGGGTCGAAACGATCTTAACCTATTCTCAAACTTTAAATGGGTAAGAACCTTAACTTTCTTGATATGAAGTTTAAGGTTATGATATAATGTGCCCAGTGGGCCACTTTTGGTAAGCAGAACTGGCGCTGTGGGATGAACCAAACGTAATGTTACGGTGCCCAAATTAACAACTCATACAGAAACCATGAAAGGCGTTGGTTGCTTAAAACAGCAGGACGGTGATCATGGAAGTCGAAATCCGCTAAGGAGTGTGTAACAACTCACCTGCCGAAGCAACTAGCCCTTAAAATGGATGGCGCTTAAGTTGTATACCTATACATTACCGCTAAAGTAGATGATTTATATTACTTGTAATATAAATTTTGAAACTTTAGTGAGTAGGAAGGTACTATAGTGTGCATAGAAGTGTTTGGCGTAAGCCTGCATGGAGCCGCTATTGGTACAGATCTTGGTGGTAGTAGCAAATAATCGAATGAGATCTTGGAGGACTGAAGTGGAGAAGGGTTTCGTGTGAACAGTGGTTGATCACGAGTTAGTCGGTCCTAAGTTCAAGGCGAAAGCCGAAAATTTTCAAGTAAAGAAAAATCAATAATATATATATATAAAAATATGTGCCTAAATACCGATTTTTATACACTTGAATAATTTTGAACGAAAGGGAATACGGTTCCAATTCCGTAACCTGTTGAGTATCCGTTTGTTATTAAATATGGGCCTCGTGCTCATCCTGGCAACAGGAACGACCATAAAGAAGCCGTCGAGAGATATCGGAAGAGTTTTCTTTTCTGTTTTATAGCCGTACTACCATGGAAGTCTTTCGCAGAGAGATATGGTAGATGGGCTAGAAGAGCATGACATATACTGTTGTGTCGATATTTTCTCCTCGGACCTTGAAAATTTATGGTGGGGATACGCAAACTTCTCAACAGGCCGTACCAATATCCGCAGCTGGTCTCCAAGGTGAAGAGTCTCTAGTCGATAGAATAATGTAGGTAAGGGAAGTCGGCAAATTAGATCCGTAACTTCGGGATAAGGATTGGCTCTGAAGATTGAGATAGTCGGGCTTGATTGGGAAACAATAACATGGTTTATGTGCTCGTTCTGGGTAAATAGAGTTTCTATCATTTATGGTAGTTTCTTGTTCCCCGGATAGTTTAGTTACGTAGCCAATTGTGGAACTTTCTTGCTAAAATTTTTAAGAATACTAGACGGGCAACCGATTAGTTCTTTTAAATTATAACGATTATCAATTAACAATCAATTCAGAACTGGCACGGACTTGGGGAATCCGACTGTCTAATTAAAACAAAGCATTGTGATGGCCCTAGCGGGTGTTGACACAATGTGATTTCTGCCCAGTGCTCTGAATGTCAAAGTGAAGATATCGCAGTCCATGCTGTTATGTACTTTAATTAATTTTATAGTGCTGCTTGGACTACATATGGTGAGGGTTGTAAGACTATGCTAATTAGTTGTTTAAAAAATTATTATAATTTTTAAGCCAATGGGATAGTGTTGGATAATATATTTAACAAATAAGTAATGTATCTCTCTAGTTATTTATAGATGTGCTTTTTGTCTTAGTTTATTTAATATCCACAATATCAAAATTATAATATGGAAGGTACTAAATCTCATTGTATACAAATTTGTATGAGAAAATTGGAAGATATTATTATATATTTCTTTTTCGAATCAAATAATACTGAGGAATGTTCTAGCATAAAAGAAAAAATATTTTATTTTTATTCTAGAATTGCCTCTTATTAATGATACGATAAAAAGAGAATTGTTGTAAATATTATAGAGATATCTTCGAAAAGAAAAGTAGAATCCATAAAAAAAAAAAAAAAAAAATATTATAAATACAAAAAAATGGAATAATAATATTGTTTCATTTTATTTTTTTATTTATATACTTTTTTTTTAAAGAAAATTATACAACCTCAACTCATATGGGACTACCCCCTGAATTTAAGCATATTAATTAGGGGAGGAAAGAAACTAACAAGGATTTTCTTAGTAGCGGCGAGCGAAAAGAAATCAGTTCAGCACTAAGTCACTTTGTCTATATGGCAAATGTGAGATGCAGTGTATGGAACATCAATATTCTAGTATGAGAAATTAACGATTTAAGTCCTTCTTAAATGAGGCCATTTACCCATAGAGGGTGCCAGGCCCGTATAACGTTAATGATTACTAGATGGTGTTTCCAAAGAGTCGTGTTGCTTGATAGTGCAGCACTAAGTGGGTGGTAAACTCCATCTAAAACTAAATATAACCATGAGACCGATAGTAAACAAGTACCGTGAGGGAAAGTTGAAAAGAACTCTGAATAGAGAGTTAAATAGTACGTGAAACTGCTTAGAGGTTAAGCCCGATGAACCTGAATATCCATTATGGAAAATTCATCATTAAAGTTGTAATATTTAAACAATATTATAATAATAGTGTGCATTTTTTCCATATAAGGACATTGTAATCTATTAGCATATTAATTTATCATAAAATTATGGCATATTGTTTATTTCAATTAAAATGCTTGCGTTTTAACATGAAATAAAAGTTATAAATTTGATAAAGTGCTGATAGATTTGTAAAAATACAGTGCGTTAATTTTTCGGAATTATATAATGGCATGATTATCATTGATTTTTATGTTTATTATATGCACTTGTATGATTAACAATGCGAAAGATTCAGGATACCTTCGGGACCCGTCTTGAAACACGGACCAAGGAGTCTAACATATGTGCAAGTTATTGGGATATAAACCTAATAGCGTAATTAACTTGACTATTAATGGGATTAGTTTTTTAACTATTTATAGTTGATTAACACAATCCCGGGGCGTTCTATACAGTTATGTATAATGGTATTTATATTATTTATACCTCTAACTAGAACGTACCTTGAGCATATATGCTGTGACCCGAAAGATGGTGAACTATACTTGATCAGGTTGAAGTCAGGGGAAACCCTGATGGAAGACCGAAACAGTTCTGACGTGCAAATCGATTGTCAGAATTGAGTATAGGGGCGAAAGACCAATCGAACCATCTAGTAGCTGGTTCCTTCCGAAGTTTCCCTCAGGATAGCTGGTGCATTTAAATATTATATAAAATAATCTTATCTGGTAAAGCGAATGATTAGAGGCCTTAGGGTCGAAACGATCTTAACCTATTCTCAAACTTTAAATGGGTAAGAACCTTAACTTTCTTGATATGAAGTTTAAGGTTATGATATAATGTGCCCAGTGGGCCACTTTTGGTAAGCAGAACTGGCGCTGTGGGATGAACCAAACGTAATGTTACGGTGCCCAAATTAACAACTCATACAGAAACCATGAAAGGCGTTGGTTGCTTAAAACAGCAGGACGGTGATCATGGAAGTCGAAATCCGCTAAGGAGTGTGTAACAACTCACCTGCCGAAGCAACTAGCCCTTAAAATGGATGGCGCTTAAGTTGTATACCTATACATTACCGCTAAAGTAGATGATTTATATTACTTGTAATATAAATTTTGAAACTTTAGTGAGTAGGAAGGTACTATAGTGTGCATAGAAGTGTTTGGCGTAAGCCTGCATGGAGCCGCTATTGGTACAGATCTTGGTGGTAGTAGCAAATAATCGAATGAGATCTTGGAGGACTGAAGTGGAGAAGGGTTTCGTGTGAACAGTGGTTGATCACGAGTTAGTCGGTCCTAAGTTCAAGGCGAAAGCCGAAAATTTTCAAGTAAAGAAAAATCAATAATATATATATATAAAAATATGTGCCTAAATACCGATTTTTATACACTTGAATAATTTTGAACGAAAGGGAATACGGTTCCAATTCCGTAACCTGTTGAGTATCCGTTTGTTATTAAATATGGGCCTCGTGCTCATCCTGGCAACAGGAACGACCATAAAGAAGCCGTCGAGAGATATCGGAAGAGTTTTCTTTTCTGTTTTATAGCCGTACTACCATGGAAGTCTTTCGCAGAGAGATATGGTAGATGGGCTAGAAGAGCATGACATATACTGTTGTGTCGATATTTTCTCCTCGGACCTTGAAAATTTATGGTGGGGATACGCAAACTTCTCAACAGGCCGTACCAATATCCGCAGCTGGTCTCCAAGGTGAAGAGTCTCTAGTCGATAGAATAATGTAGGTAAGGGAAGTCGGCAAATTAGATCCGTAACTTCGGGATAAGGATTGGCTCTGAAGATTGAGATAGTCGGGCTTGATTGGGAAACAATAACATGGTTTATGTGCTCGTTCTGGGTAAATAGAGTTTCTATCATTTATGGTAGTTTCTTGTTCCCCGGATAGTTTAGTTACGTAGCCAATTGTGGAACTTTCTTGCTAAAATTTTTAAGAATACTAGACGGGCAACCGATTAGTTCTTTTAAATTATAACGATTATCAATTAACAATCAATTCAGAACTGGCACGGACTTGGGGAATCCGACTGTCTAATTAAAACAAAGCATTGTGATGGCCCTAGCGGGTGTTGACACAATGTGATTTCTGCCCAGTGCTCTGAATGTCAAAGTGAAGAAATTCAAGTAAGCGCGGGTCAACGGCGGGAGTAACTAT
Source organism: Drosophila antonietae (assembly GCA_030914385.1). NCBI lineage: Eukaryota > Metazoa > Arthropoda > Insecta > Diptera > Drosophilidae > Drosophila > Drosophila antonietae. The sequence continues at coordinate 23,056 of JAUESO010000583.1, read as the reverse complement.
GACTCTCTTAAGGTGGATTAACGGTTTGGTGACTTACTTGTAAATCATCATTCAAGTCGACTCATAGACACAATGTGTCCCACAATTTGACGTGGCCTCCTCGTGGTATCCACCGGGTTACTGATCAGTGTATATCTGGTCATGTAAGCGAATTTGAGCGGCGAAATGGGTCCTATAGGGTTACCTACCCTCGGGACCGTCAACTGATGGTACTAATAATAATAATGAGCCTCGGATAGCTGATATAGACTCAGTGAATAATTTATTTCCTACGGCAGGCCGCCTAGGAAACCATCAGGAGCGGAACGTAGTTGCTGAGATACAAACTATATTCCGGTGTGGAGTATGTGAACGATCATTCAGTACGAAGATCGGCTTGGGTGTTCACATGAGACATTGTCACAAAGACGAGCAAGATGCAATGCGTCGTCGTGTCGATGTCAAAGCAAGGTGGAATGATGAAGAAGTGTCGATGATGGCGAGGAAGGAACTCGAGCTCACAGCTAACGGTGAACGGTTCATAAATAAAAAGCTAGCGGAGATCTTTTCAAACCGCAGCGTCGAGGCTATTAAAAAGTGTCGACAGAGAGGTGTATACAAGAAGAAAATAGAGCAGCTTAGCAGGGAGGCTGCTCACACCTCAGAAGCGATTGAACCCGAAACCGTACAGCCCCGCCCTAGTTTAAGTGAGCCCGAGGTAACTCCCTCAACATCATCTTCAGTTCCAGTCAATCCACCACTGATACATTCGGACGATATCCTCTTGCAGGAGCTTCAGGGCATGTCGCCTGTCGCATGCAAAAGATCATGGAGAGCTGAGATGTTGCAATCTATCGTAGATAGAGCGCATATTCTCGGAAAAGAGGGAACTCTCCAGTGTTTGTCCAACTACCTCCTGGAAATTTTTCCGAATCGGAACGACCGCCCCGTTCCTGCGAGGCAAATCCGCCCACCGCCTCGTAATAGGAGAGTTAGTAGAAGGCAGCAGTACGCCAGGGTTCAGCGTAACTGGGACAAACACATTGGTCGATGCATAAAATCCTTGCTAGCAGGAACCGACGAGTCGGCAATGCCAAGTCAGAGAATCATGGAGCCATACTGGAAACAAGTCATGACACAGCCGAGCCTGAACTCTTGCAGTAACACCGCACCTGATATCAGGAGCATGCAAGAGAGGGTATGGTCCCCAATTACGTCACGGGACCTGCAAGTGCATAAAGTGTCTTTGACTTCGTCTCCGGGGCCCGATGGTATAACTCCAAAAACTGCCAGGAGTGTTCCCGTCGGCATAATGCTTCGCATTATGAACTTGATTCTCTGGTGCGGAGATTTGCCCGTACCCTTCCGAATGGCTCGAACTATTTTCATCCCGAAAACTGTGAGAGCGACAAGACCGCAAGACTTTCGTCCAATATCTATACCTTCGGTCGTGGTGAGACAGCTGAATGCCATCTTGGCATCCCGATTAACGAACTCCGTTGATTGGGATCCAAGACAGCGAGGCTTTCTACCCACGGACGGATGCGCAGATAATGCGACGATTGTTGACTTAGTTTTGAGGGACCATCATAAGCGTTATGCGTCGTGCTATATCGCCACGCTCGATGTGAGCAAGGCGTTTGACTCTATAGCTCACGACGCGGTATTCAACACCGTAACTGCTTATGGTGCCCCAAGAGGCTTCGTCAACTACTTACAAAGCTTGTACAAGGGAGGTGGCACCTACCTCGATGGTAGAGATTGGAGGTCAGAGGAATTCGTCCCTGCTAGAGGTGTTAAGCAGGGTGACCCTTTGTCCCCCATACTGTTCAATCTGGTCATCGATCGGTTGCTCAGGTCTCTATCCAAAGACATCGGTGTCCATGTCGGTAATGCAAAATTAAATGCAGCAGCCTTCGCAGATGATTTGATGTTATTTGCTTCCACCCCAAAGGGGCTTCAAGAACTCTTGGATACCACGGTTAACTTTTTGTCAACCGTTGGGCTAACCCTTAATGCTGATAAATGTTTCACGGTAAGCATTAAAGGTCAACCGAAGCAAAAGTTTACGGTGGTGGAACCACGTAGCTTTCGTGTAGGTTCAAGCACGTGTCCAAGCTTGAAGCGTTCGGAGGAGTGGAAGTATCTTGGCATCAAATTTACTGCCGATGGGCGGGCTCGTTACAATCCAGTAGAGGACATTAGTCCAAAGCTGGAGAGATTAACGCAGTCCCCCCTCAAACCACAACAGAAGTTGTTCGCCCTCAGAACAGTCCTAATCCCTCAACTCTACCATAAGCTCACGCTAGGTAGTGTGGCATTAGGCGTTCTGAGAAAGTGTGACAAGCTGGTGCGGTCGTTCGTCAGGAAGATGGTAGATCTTCCGCTGGACGTGTCAGTCGCATTCTTCCATGCCCCTCACAGTTGTGGGGGTCTCGGGATTCCCTCGATACGCTGGACAGCTCCAATGCTGCGCACTAAGAGATTGCAGAGTCTCAATTGGCCCCACCTCGAGCAATCAGGGGTGGCCAATAGCTTTCTCAGTGACGAGCTACGAAGGGCCCGGGACAGATTAAAGGCAGGAGTTAATGAACTGTTATCACGTTCAGAGATCGACACGTACTGGGCGACTAGATTGCACATGTCTGTTGATGGTAATGGTCTCCGTGAAGCAGGGCGATACGCTCCGCAACACGGATGGGTATGTCAACCCACCAGGCTGATGAGCGGCAAAGCTTATCGGTCAGGGATCAAGCTGCGCATAAACGCCCTCCCTACGAGGTCTCGGACCACGCGGGGAAGGCACGATTTGAATAGACAGTGCCGAGCAGGATGTGATTCTCCCGAGTCATTAAATCACATTCTGCAGAAATGTCACAGAACGCATGGGAGACGTGTGGCAAGGCACAACAGTGTAGTTTCCTATCTCAAGAAGGGGCTTGAGAGAAGAGGCTACACAGTCTATTCCGAACAAGGCCTGCACGGCCAAGAAAGGGTATACAAACCCGACCTACTTGCATTCCGACATGACAGCACAATTGTGCTAGACGCTCAGGTTGTGACAGACGGACTTGATCTTGACAGAGCTCATACGAGCAAAGTCGAGATCTATAACAGACAGGACCTACTGACGACTTTGCGGTCTGTCTATCAGGCGAGAGAGAACATCGAGGTCGTATCCGCTACACTAAACTGGCGGGGTATTTGGAGCTATCAATCCGTAACAAGGTTGAGAGCTCTGGGTATTCTGTCCGCTGGTGACAGCAATGTCATTAGCTCCAGAGTGGTGTCAGGCGGAGTATTCTGCTTTAAGACGTTCATGTTCCATGCAGGATATCATAGTGGAATAACTTAGCACTATATTACGATTCCTTTTCAAAAGCTTGCTACCTTGGCACAACATCTCAAAAAGGTACAAAGAAATCCGGACCGGTCCGGACGCATGCGGTCGTCTTTATCTATCAGAAATTCCTGATAGGTGAGACGTAGGCGCTGGACGGACCAGACAATTGCGACATTCCGGTAAAAAAAAAAAAAAAAAATAGCCAAATGCCTCGTCATCTAATTAGTGACGCGCATGAATGGATTAACGAGATTCCTACTGTCCCTATCTACTATCTAGCGAAACCACAGCCAAGGGAACGGGCTTGGAATAATTAGCGGGGAAAGAAGACCCTTTTGAGCTTGACTCTAATCTGGCAGTGTAAGGAGACATAAGAGGTGTAGAATAAGTGGGAGATATTAGGCTTCGGTTTAGTATCGCCAATGAAATACCACTACTCTTATTGTTTCCTTACTTACTTGATTAAGTGGAACGTGTATCATTTCCTAGCCATTATACGGATATATTAATTATGTCTTATGGTATTGGGTTTTGATGCAAGCTTCTTGATCAAAGTATCACGAGTTTGTTATATAATCGCAAACAAATTCTTTAATGAGAAAATGCATTAATGTGTTTTTGATTTAAAAATTTGGTATAACTCCAATTACTCAGGTATGATCCAATTCAAGGACATTGCCAGGTAGGGAGTTTGACTGGGGCGGTACATCTCTCAAATAATAACGGAGGTGTCCCAAGGCCAGCTCAGTGCGGACAGAAACCACACATAGAGCAAAAGGGCAAATGCTGACTTGATCTCGGTGTTCAGTACACACAGGGACAGCAAAAGCTCGGCCTATCGATCCTTTTGGTTTAAAGAGTTTTTAACAAGAGGTGTCAGAAAAGTTACCATAGGGATAACTGGCTTGTGGCGGCCAAGCGTTCATAGCGACGTCGCTTTTTGATCCTTCGATGTCGGCTCTTCCTATCATTGTGAAGCAAAATTCACCAAGCGTTGGATTGTTCACCCATGCAAGGGAACGTGAGCTGGGTTTAGACCGTCGTGAGACAGGTTAGTTTTACCCTACTAATGACAAAACGTTGTTGCGACAGCATTCCTGCGTAGTACGAGAGGAACCGCAGGTACGGACCAATGGCACAATACTTGTTCGAGCGAACAGTGGTATGACGCTACGTCCGTTGGATTATGCCTGAACGCCTCTAAGGTCGTATCCGTGCTGGACTGCAATGATAAATAAGGGGCAATTTGCATTGTATGGCTTCTAAACCATTAAAAGTTTATAATTTATTTTATGAACGACAATGGATGTGATGCCAATGTTATATATAACATAGTAAATTGGGAGGATCTTCGATCACCTGATGCCGCGCTAGTTATATTTTAAAACATTATTTAATACAATGACAAAGCCTGGAATCAATTGTAAACGACTTTTGTAACAGGCAAGGTGTTGTAAGTGGTTGAGCAGCTGCCATACTGCGATCCACTGAAGCTTATCCTTTGCTTGATATGATTCGATAACAAAATTAACATATATAAGAAATATACACATTTATTGAATTATAAGCATAATATTATATAGTATAATATATAATTTATATAACATATATATGTACATATACATATACATATATATATATATATATATATATATATATATATATATATTATATATATTATACATATATTTATTAATTATATAAATGCAGAACTTCGAAATGATCAATATTATGTAATATAATACAATTATAAATGAAATTGGATGGAAGGAAGGCTTCATTTATTATAATATATAAGTAATTGAAATCGATGAAGAGAACTTGTTGTGTTATATGAGTTCTTGAAATTGATGAAAAAATTTAGAACAAAATATAATGATATTTTATAAATAATTGAAAATGGAAGGCATCAGTTATATATATAAGAAGCAACTTATAATTGATGATATATATAAATATATTAATTTATATAAAAATTTATTCGAATAAGGGAACATGAAGTTTGTTTTGAGAACATAACATATGATATGGAACATTAGTTCCTAGTAAATTCATATGAAATGAACAAAAAATTTTTTGTTGAAAAAATTACAAGTCCCAAATATAACGAGAGAACATAACATATGATATGGAACATTAGTTCCTAATAAATTCATATGAAAGGAAAAAAAAATTTTTTTGTTGAAAAAATTACAAGTCCCAAATATAACGAGAGAACATAACATATGATATGGTACATTAGTTCCTAATAAATTCATATGAAATGAACAAAAAATTTTTTGTTGAAAAAATTACAAGTCCCAAATATAACGAGAGAACATAACATATGATATGGAACATTAGTTCCTAATAAATTCATATGAAAGGAAAAAAAAATTTTTTTTTGAAAAAATTACAAGTCCCAAATATAACGAGAGAACATAACATATGATATGGAACATTAGTTCCTAATAAATTCATATGAACTGAACAAAAATTTTTTTGTTGAAAAAATTACAAGTCCCAAATATAACGAGAGAACATAACATATGATATGGAACATTAGTTCCTAATAAATTCATATGAAAGGAAAAAAAAAATTTTTTGTTGAAAAAATTACAAGTCCCAAATATAACGAGAGAACATAACATATGATATGGAACATTAGTTCCTAATAAATTCATATGAAAGGAAAAAAAAATTTTTTTTTGAAAAAATTACAAGTCCCAAATATAATATGAGAGAACATAACATATGATATGGAACATTAGTTCCTAATAAATTCATATGAAATGAACAAAAATTTTTTTTTGAAAAAATTACAAGTCCCAAATATAACGAGAGAACATAACATATGATATGGAACATTAGTTCCTAATAAATTCATATGAAAGGAAAAAAAAAATTTTTTTTTGAAAAAATTACAAGTCCCAAATATAACGAGAGAACATAACATATGATATGGAACATTAGTTCCTAATAAATTCATATGAAAGGAAAAAAAAATTTTTTTTTTAAAAAATTACAAGTCCCAAATATAATATGAGAGAACATAACATATGATATGGAACATTAGTTCCTAATAAATTCATATGAAATGAACAAAAATTTTTTTTTGAAAAAATTACAAGTCCCAAATATAACGAGAGAACATAACATATGATATGGAACATTAGTTCCTAATAAATTCATATGAAAGGAAAAAAAAATTTTTTTTTGAAAAAATTACAAGTCCCAAATATAACGAGAGAACATAACATATGATATGGAACATTAGTTCCTAATAAATTCATATGAAATGAACAAAAATTTTTTTGTTGAAAAAATTACAAGTCCCAAATATAACGAGAGAACATAACATATGATATGGAACATTAGTTCCTAATAAATTCATTTGAAAGGAAAAAAAAAAATTTTGTTGAAAAAATTACAAGTCCCAAATATAACGAGAGAACATAACATATGATATGGAACATTAGTTCCTAATAAATTCATATGAAAGGAAAAAAAAAATTTTTTGTTGAAAAAATTACAAGTCCCAAATATAACGAGAGAACATAACATATCATATGGAACATTAGTTCCTAATAAATTCATATGAAAGGAAAAAAGAAATTTTTTTTGAAAAAATTACAAGTCCCAAATATAATATGAGAGAACATAACATATGATATGGAACATTAGTTCCTAATAAATTCATATGAAAGGAAAAAAAAAATTTTTTTTTGAAAAACTTACAAGTCCCAAATATAACGAGAGAACATAACATATGATATTTAACATTAGTTCCTAATAAATTCATATGAAAGGAAAAAAAAATTTTTTTTTGAAAAAATTACAAGTCCCAAAAATATTATGAGAGAACAGAACATAACATATGATATGGAACATTAGTTCCTAGTAAATTCATATGAAAGGAACATGAAATTGCGAAAAATGTCGGCGTTAAAAATGTCGTGTCAAAAAACCTATATAGGGTAGTGGTGTCGCGCAAGGCAGCTCATATGAAAAATATATAAAATGGAAAATTCATATGATTGTGGAGTGTTGTCTTGCCGGCATGGGTATTTATGATATATATTATATAGAATAATGAAGTGAAATGAATGTATTATTTAAATAGTACATGATAATGTATGGTTGAGTGGTGGCCTTTGGAAAAAATGCTGGCGTTAAAAATGTCGTGTCAAAAAACCTATATAGGGTAGTGGTGTCGCGCAAGGCAGCTCATATGAAAAATATATAAAATGGAAAATTCATATGATTGTGGAGTGTTGTCTTGCCGGCATGGGTATTTATGATATATAATATATAGAATAATGAAGTGAAATGAATGTATTACTTAAATAGTACATGATAATGTATGGTTGAGTGGTGGCCTTTGGAAAAAATGCTGGCGTTAAAAATGTCGTGTCAAAAAACCTATATAGGGTAGTGGTGTCGCGCAAGGCAGCTCATATGAAAAATATATAAAATGGAAAATTCATATGATTGTGGAGTGTTGTCTTGCCGGCATGGGTATTTATGATATATATTATATAGAATAATGAAGTGAAATGAATGTATTATTTAAATAGTACATGATAATGTATGGTTGAGTGGTGGCCTTTGGGAAAAATGCTGGCGTTAAAAATGTCGTGTCAAAAAACCTATATAGGGTAGTGGTGTCGCGCAAGGCAGCTCATATGAAAAATATATAAAATGGAAAATTCATATGATTGTGGAGTGTTGTCTTGCCGGCATGGGTATTTATGATATATATTATATAGAATAATGAAGTGAAATGAATGTATTATTTAAATAGTACATGATAATGTATGGTTGAGTGGTGGCCTTTGGGAAAAATGCTGGCGTTAAAAATGTCGTGTCAAAAAACCTATATAGGGTAGTGGTGTCGCGCAAGGCAGCTCATATGAAAAATATATAAAATGGAAAATTCATATGATTGTGGAGTGTTGTCTTGCCGGCATGGGTATTTATGATATATATTATATAGAATAATGAAGTGAAATGAATGTATTATTTAAATAGTACATGATAATGTATGGTTGAGTGGTGGCCTTTGGGAAAAATGCTGGCGTTAAAAATGTCGTGTCAAAAAACCTATATAGGGTAGTGGTGTCGCGCAAGGCAGCTCATATGAAAAATATATAAAATGGAAAATTCATATGATTGTGGAGTGTTGTCTTGCCGGCATGGGTATTTATGATATATATTATATAGAATAATGAAGTGAAATGAATGTATTATTTAAATAGTACATGATAATGTATGGTTGAGTGGTGGCCTTTGGGAAAAATGCTGGCGTTAAAAATGTCGTGTCAAAAAACCTATATAGGGTAGTGGTGTCGCGCAAGGCAGCTCATATGAAAAATATATAAAATGGAAAATTCATATGATTGTGGAGTGTTGTCTTGCCGGCATGGGTATTTATGATATATATTATATAGAATAATGAAGTGAAATGAATGTATTATTTAAATAGTACATGATAATGTATGGTTGAGTGGTAGCTTTTGGAAAAAATGTCGGCGTTAAAAATGTCGTGTCAAAAAACCTTTATATGGTAGTGGTGTCGCGCAAGGCAGGTCATATGAAAGAACTATATGAAATGGAAAATTCATATGATTGTGGAGTGTTGTGTTGCCGGCATGGGTATTTATGATATATTATATAGAATAATGAAGTGAAATGAATGTATTATTAAAATAATACATGATTATTTATAATTGAGTGGTATCTTTAAAAAAAAATATGGGTACTACAGACTTGTTGTCAAAAAACCTTTACATGATGAGCAGTGGTTGCTTATCACATTATATGTTGGAAACATATAATTTTTTATATGAATTGTTATCATACTCATTTATTGAGTTTATTATTCTTCAATGTCGTTATATGTTACCTTCGGGTACTTGGCTTGCGATAATTAATGTAGTAGATAATTGTGGAATGTTGCCAAGGTACGTTGACTCTTAAGGAATCAGCGTATACGTTCATACGTTTCCTTTTATCGTTAAAGGCTCATTAATAAAATATAATCTTAAATATATACTATATATTTATATATAGATATATACATGAACTAAAATTCAAAACAATGAAAAGAAACGGGTCCTCGGTGTTGGCGACTTTGTCTTAAGTAAGATCATAGCTGTAAAATATTCTCATCGAGCAACGGAAAAACAAAGTATTTACTTAAAGTTTTTCATATTATAAGAGAGGGTACACGAAACACACACAAATATGATTGCGAACAAAATATGTGTTATAATATTATTATATAAAATATAAATATATAATATAAAATGGCGAAATATTTATAAATGGCGAAAAAAATCCTAAAAAGAAAGAAAGAAAGAAAAATAAAAAAAAAACAACCATATATAAATTTATTTATATATTGGGCGTTTTTCTTAATATATGATCACACGGTGATTTTTATGTATAAAAACTACATATTTATTATCTAAAACAAACGGATAAATTTATAATTTATCATTAAAATAAAAGTACTTATACCCATTATATGGATATAAGTAATGTGTGATATGTATATATATTAAGTAAGTGTTCATATAAAAATATATTTGAACGAATTATATATAATCTATATAGAGATATATAACGATAATATTATGAATTATGTCAATTTTATAATAACGAACATGAATGCCGTATAATAATGGCCATATTCGTTTGTTTTTAATACATATCTGTTATATATATTTTATTCAAAATATATTAAGCTGTCATGTTTATTAAAAATACTTGTATATATATTTAATATATATATATAAGAAAAAAAAAAAGAACAAATAACATTATTCTGGTTGATCCTGCCAGTAGTTATATGCTTGTCTCAAAGATTAAGCCATGCATGTCTAAGTACACACGAATTAAAAGTGAAACCGCAAAAGGCTCATTATATCAGTTATGGTTCCTTAGATCGTTAACAGTTACTTGGATAACTGTGGTAATTCTAGAGCTAATACATGCAATTAAAACACGGACCTTTTGGAACGTGTGCTTTTATTAGGCTAAAACCAAGCGATCGCAAGATCGTTATATTGGTTGAACTCTAGATAACATGCAGATCGTATGGTCTCGTACCGACGACAGATCTTTCAAATGTCTGCCCTATCAACTTTTGATGGTAGTATCTAGGACTACCATGGTTGCAACGGGTAACGGGGAATCAGGGTTCGATTCCGGAGAGGGAGCCTGAGAAACGGCTACCACATCTAAGGAAGGCAGCAGGCGCGTAAATTACCCACTCCCAGCTCGGGGAGGTAGTGACGAAAAATAACAATACAGGACTCATATCCGAGGCCCTGTAATTGGAATGAGTACACTTTAAATCCTTTAACAAGGACCTATTGGAGGGCAAGTCTGGTGCCAGCAGCCGCGGTAATTCCAGCTCCAAAAGCGTATATTAAAGTTGTTGCGGTTAAAACGTTCGTAGTTGAACTTGTGCTTCATACGGGTAGTACAACTTACAATTGTGGTTAGTACTATACCTTTATGTATGTAAGCGTATTACCGGTGGAGTTCTTATATTTAATTAAGTACTTGTACTTTTTTATTTATTCCTCCTATTTAAAAACCTGCATTAGTGCTCTTCATCGAGTGTTATTGTGGGCCGGTACAATTACTTTGAACAAATTAGAGTGCTTAAAGCAGGCTTCAAATGCCTGAATATTCTGTGCATGGGATAATGAAATAAGACCTCTGTTCTGCTTTCATTGGTTTTCAGATCAAGAGGTAATGATTAATAGAAGCAGTTTGGGGGCATTAGTATTACGACGCGAGAGGTGAAATTCTTGGACCGTCGTAAGACTAACTTAAGCGAAAGCATTTGCCAAAGATGTTTTCATTAATCAAGAACGAAAGTTAGAGGTTCGAAGGCGATCAGATACCGCCCTAGTTCTAACCATAAACGATGCCAGCTAGCAATTGGGTGTAGCTACTTTTATGGCTCTCTCAGTCGCTTCCCGGGAAACCAAAGCTTTTGGGCTCCGGGGGAAGTATGGTTGCAAAGCTGAAACTTAAAGGAATTGACGGAAGGGCACCACCAGGAGTGGAGCCTGCGGCTTAATTTGACTCAACACGGGAAAACTTACCAGGTCCGAACATAAGTGTGTAAGACAGATTGATAGCTCTTTCTCGAATCTATGGGTGGTGGTGCATGGCCGTTCTTAGTTCGTGGAGTGATTTGTCTGGTTAATTCCGATAACGAACGAGACTCAAATATATTAAATAGATATCTTCAGGATTATGGTGTTGAAGCTTATATAGCCCTCATTCATGGTGGCAGTAAAATGTTTATCGTGTTTGAATGTGTTTATATAAGTGGAGCCGTACCTGTTGGTTTGTCCCATTATAAGGACACTAGCTTCTTAAATGGACAAATTGCGTCTAGCAATAATGAGATTGAGCAATAACAGGTCTGTGATGCCCTTAGATGTCCTGGGCTGCACGCGCGCTACAATGAAAGTATCAACGTGTATTTCCTAGACCGAGAGGTCCGGGTAAACCGCTGAACCACTTTCATGCTTGGGATTGTGAACTGAAACTGTTCACATGAACTTGGAATTCCCAGTAAGTGTGAGTCATTAACTCGCATTGATTACGTCCCTGCCCTTTGTACACACCGCCCGTCGCTACTACCGATTGAATTATTTAGTGAGGTCTCCGGACGTGATCACTGTGACGCCTTGCGTGTTGCGGTTGTTTCGCAAAAGTTGACCGAACTTGATTATTTAGAGGAAGTAAAAGTCGTAACAAGGTTTCCGTAGGTGAACCTGCGGAAGGATCATTATTGTATAATGTTCTTATCCGTTAATAAAAAAAAATTTTTATATCAAATATAAAATTTTTAATGTCATTAAATTAATGTTTATTCACTGTTTTGGTGAAGAACAAAAAATTGCGTGTATATGGACCACAGTATACATGCGTTGCACAGACGTATTGCCCATTAACAAAAAATTGTTGTATGAGCATACGTTATATAAACGCAACAAACCTAAATATATATGTTGTACCTGATTTCAGGTTAATGCTTTGCATAATATCTATAAAAATATATATTATTTGTGTATAATTTATATTAAACCTATTTGTCATGTATCATATTTTTATAGATTATGTAAAACTAAGACATTTCGCAACATTGTTTAGGTATAATTTTTTTTTTTTATTGAAGGAATTGATATATGCCAGTAAAATGGTGTATTTTTAATTTCTTTCAATAAATATGTTTGTGACGTAATGAAATAAAAATTAAAATAAATATATCACTCTAAGCGGTGGATCACTCGGCTCATGGGTCGATGAAGAACGCAGCAAACTGTGCGTCATCGTGTGAACTGCAGGACACATGAACATCGACATTTTGAACGCATATCGCAGTCCATGCTGTTATGTACTTTAATTAATTTTATAGTGCTGCTTGGACTACATATGGTTGAGGGTTGTAAGACTATGCTAATTAAGTTGTTTAAAAAATTATTTATAATTTTTTTAAGCAAATGGTATATTGTTGGATATATATATTTAACAAATAAGAAATATTAATGTATCTCTCTATGTTATTTATAGAATGTGCATTTTTTGTCTTATGTTTATTTAATATCCACAATATCAAAATTATAATATGGAAGGTACTAAATCTCATTGTATACAAATTTGTATGAGAAAATTGGAAGATATTATTATATATTTCTTTTTTCGAATCAAATAATACTGAGGAATGTCTAGCATAAAAGAAAAAATATTTTATTTTTATTCTAGAATTGCCTCTTATTAATGATACGATAAAAAGAGAATTGTTGTAAATATTATAGAGATATCTTCGAAAAGAAAAGTAGAATCCATAAAAAAAAAAAAAAAAAATATTATAAATACAAAAAAATGGAATAATAATATTGTTTCATTTTATTTTTTTATTTATATACTTTTTTTTTAAAGAAAATTATACAACCTCAACTCATATGGGACTACCCCCTGAATTTAAGCATATTAATTAGGGGAGGAAAAGAAACTAACAAGGATTTTCTTAGTAGCGGCGAGCGAAAAGAAATCAGTTCAGCACTAAGTCACTTTGTCTATATGGCAAATGTGAGATGCAGTGTATGGAACATCAATATTCTAGTATGAGAAATTAACGATTTAAGTCCTTCTTAAATGAGGCCATTTACCCATAGAGGGTGCCAGGCCCGTATAACGTTAATGATTACTAGATGGTGTTTCCAAAGAGTCGTGTTGCTTGATAGTGCAGCACTAAGTGGGTGGTAAACTCCATCTAAAACTAAATATAACCATGAGACCGATAGTAAACAAGTACCGTGAGGGAAAGTTGAAAAGAACTCTGAATAGAGAGTTAAATAGTACGTGAAACTGCTTAGAGGTTAAGCCCGATGAACCTGAATATCCATTATGGAAAATTCATCATTAAAGTTGTAATATTTAAACAATATTATAATAATAGTGTGCATTTTTTCCATATAAGGACATTGTAATCTATTAGCATATTAATTTATCATAAAATTATGGCATATTGTTTATTTCAATTAAAATGCTTGCGTTTTAACATGAAATAAAAGTTATAAATTTGATAAAGTGCTGATAGATTTGTAAAAATACAGTGCGTTAATTTTTCGGAATTATATAATGGCATGATTATCATTGATTTTTATGTTTATTATATGCACTTGTATGATTAACAATGCGAAAGATTCAGGATACCTTCGGGACCCGTCTTGAAACACGGACCAAGGAGTCTAACATATGTGCAAGTTATTGGGATATAAACCTAATAGCGTAATTAACTTGACTATTAATGGGATTAGTTTTTTAACTATTTATAGTTGATTAACACAATCCCGGGGCGTTCTATACAGTTATGTATAATGGTATTTATATTATTTATACCTCTAACTAGAACGTACCTTGAGCATATATGCTGTGACCCGAAAGATGGTGAACTATACTTGATCAGGTTGAAGTCAGGGGAAACCCTGATGGAAGACCGAAACAGTTCTGACGTGCAAATCGATTGTCAGAATTGAGTATAGGGGCGAAAGACCAATCGAACCATCTAGTAGCTGGTTCCTTCCGAAGTTTCCCTCAGGATAGCTGGTGCATTTAAATATTATATAAAATAATCTTATCTGGTAAAGCGAATGATTAGAGGCCTTAGGGTCGAAACGATCTTAACCTATTCTCAAACTTTAAATGGGTAAGAACCTTAACTTTCTTGATATGAAGTTTAAGGTTATGATATAATGTGCCCAGTGGGCCACTTTTGGTAAGCAGAACTGGCGCTGTGGGATGAACCAAACGTAATGTTACGGTGCCCAAATTAACAACTCATACAGAAACCATGAAAGGCGTTGGTTGCTTAAAACAGCAGGACGGTGATCATGGAAGTCGAAATCCGCTAAGGAGTGTGTAACAACTCACCTGCCGAAGCAACTAGCCCTTAAAATGGATGGCGCTTAAGTTGTATACCTATACATTACCGCTAAAGTAGATGATTTATATTACTTGTAATATAAATTTTGAAACTTTAGTGAGTAGGAAGGTACTATAGTGTGCATAGAAGTGTTTGGCGTAAGCCTGCATGGAGCCGCTATTGGTACAGATCTTGGTGGTAGTAGCAAATAATCGAATGAGATCTTGGAGGACTGAAGTGGAGAAGGGTTTCGTGTGAACAGTGGTTGATCACGAGTTAGTCGGTCCTAAGTTCAAGGCGAAAGCCGAAAATTTTCAAGTAAAGAAAAATCAATAATATATATATATAAAAATATGTGCCTAAATACCGATTTTTATACACTTGAATAATTTTGAACGAAAGGGAATACGGTTCCAATTCCGTAACCTGTTGAGTATCCGTTTGTTATTAAATATGGGCCTCGTGCTCATCCTGGCAACAGGAACGACCATAAAGAAGCCGTCGAGAGATATCGGAAGAGTTTTCTTTTCTGTTTTATAGCCGTACTACCATGGAAGTCTTTCGCAGAGAGATATGGTAGATGGGCTAGAAGAGCATGACATATACTGTTGTGTCGATATTTTCTCCTCGGACCTTGAAAATTTATGGTGGGGATACGCAAACTTCTCAACAGGCCGTACCAATATCCGCAGCTGGTCTCCAAGGTGAAGAGTCTCTAGTCGATAGAATAATGTAGGTAAGGGAAGTCGGCAAATTAGATCCGTAACTTCGGGATAAGGATTGGCTCTGAAGATTGAGATAGTCGGGCTTGATTGGGAAACAATAACATGGTTTATGTGCTCGTTCTGGGTAAATAGAGTTTCTATCATTTATGGTAGTTTCTTGTTCCCCGGATAGTTTAGTTACGTAGCCAATTGTGGAACTTTCTTGCTAAAATTTTTAAGAATACTAGACGGGCAACCGATTAGTTCTTTTAAATTATAACGATTATCAATTAACAATCAATTCAGAACTGGCACGGACTTGGGGAATCCGACTGTCTAATTAAAACAAAGCATTGTGATGGCCCTAGCGGGTGTTGACACAATGTGATTTCTGCCCAGTGCTCTGAATGTCAAAGTGAAGAAATTCAAGTAAGCGCGGGTCAACGGCGGGAGTAACTATGACTCTCTTAAGGTAGCCAAATGCCTCGTCATCTAATTAGTGACGCGCATGAATGGATTAACGAGATTCCTACTGTCCCTATCTACTCAGTAGGCTTTTGATAGCAATTCAGAACACATTGTTTGAAATTGTGAGATTTTTCTTCAAAAACTACTTTATATATAATTTGCGATTCTGCCAATTATATACCAATTTTATGAGCGTCAATAAACCCAATTCAATTGGAGGGACACCTGTAATGTCTGACATAGACAGCATCACGAGCGGAGAAAGCGACACTTTCATTCCGCGGACTAGATCTGCCTTACGTAGGAAGGGATCCAGGAAGTCTGCTGTTACCAAGGATGGGATAGTGACGTCTGGGAAGGAATCGCCACCTCCCAAGCTGCGCATCGGGAAGAAGGAGAATGACTCGGACTCTGCTGTTCCTATATATGAGCACATCAGTATCACCTCTGATGAAGAGACTGTTGTTCGTGATGCCTTTGATGCCGTTGATGCCGTTGATGCTGTTGATGCCTCTGCTGCCGCTGCCTCCTTTGCTGCTACTGCTGCTGCAGAATTACACACTGCTCGCGCGGCGCGTTCTGCTGCCACTGCGGTTCAACATGATTCGCCGTCCACGTCCGCTACCGCTGCTGCTGCTTCCGCTGCTCCTGCCCCCGCCGCTGTTGTCTCTGCCACCGCCACTCCTGCTGCTGCTGCATATCGCGCTGCTCGCGCTGCGCGTGCTGCTGCCCAGCAAGATGCGCCGTCGACGTCCGCTGCCTCTGTTGCTGCTTCCGCCCGTTCCGTCTCCTCGGTGTCAGCTGGAGCTGTCACCGCGAGCCCCTCGGTGATCCTACGGATGATGGCCATCGATCAGATGCTCCGGAATGCCGTCGTCTCTGACGATGTGCCTAGTGCGGTCGCACTCAAAGTGCTGAACGTTTCCGCAAAGTATCAGGAGCTGATACTGGACGTTTTTGGCAGTCTGAAGGAACTGGAAACGATGCAGAGGATTCGTCCGCAAGCTGCTGCTGCCCCCCCCGTCGCTTCATATGCTGCTGCTGCTGCAACCACTGTCGCTCCTGCTGCTCCAGTTGCCGCTCCCCGGATCCGCAAAGTTGCGGAGACGTGGTCGGCAATAGTGACGAGCAACAATCCTGAGGAGACACCTCGGCAAGTTGCCGATCGTGTTCGCAAGGAGGTTGCTCCTGCTCTCGGTGTGCGAGTACACGAGGTGCGTGAGCTGAAGCGAGGCGGTGCGATCATCCGCACACCTTCGACCAGTGAGCTCCGACGTGTGGTTGCCAACCCGAAGTTTAAGGAGGTCGGACTGGAAGTTAAACAGAATGCAGCGCCCAGGATGAAAGTGCTCGTCCAGGATGTGGACAGCAGTCTCACGCCGAAGCAGCTCATGGATGGGCTCTTCAAGAACCACTACTTGGCACGCATGTCAAGTGGTGCGTTTGAGAAGGCCGTGTCCATTGCTTCGAAGCCATGGAGTAACGACTCTGGACCCACGGTCAACGTGCAGCTGGAGATGGATCAGAAGGCCCTGGACATATTGGAGGACAGCGAGAAGATTTATGTGGAATGGTTTGCCTTCCGCTGGCGCCTGATGACGCAAACCTACGCATGTCACAAGTGCATAGGATTTGACCATAAGGCGGCACAGTGCAGGATGAAGGACATCGTTTGCCGGCAGTGCGGACTAGAAGGACACCGAGCGTCAAACTGCAGTAATCCTGTGCGTTGCAGGAATTGCCATTTTAAGGGACTGCCCTGTGAGCATCGTATGCTCTCAGCGGTTTGTCCGATATACGCCGCAGTTCTTACGAGGGTGGCAGCTAGACATTAACAATGTTTAGTCTCCTCCAAGCAAACTGTGGTCGTAGTCGCGCTGCTGTCATCGAACTGGGAGTCCGGATGAGGAACTCAGGAGCAAAGTTCGCACTGCTCCAGGAGCCTTACGTTGACCCTGGAGGAAGAATCACCGGATTACCGTCAGGCATGAGAGTATTCTCCGACCGCCGCAACAAAGCTGCAGTGATTGTAGATGACCAGGAGGTCGTCTGCATGCCTGTCTCCGAGCTGATCACCGATTTTGGCGTATGCGTGAGTGTGTCAGGAAAACACGGCTCGATTTTCCTCACCTCCGCATACTGCCAATTTAACACTGAATTGGAACCGTACCTGGTGTACATGGATGCGGTGTTGCTGCTAGCCAGTAGCACGCCTGTCATCTTTGGCCTTGATGCGAACGCAGTATCCCCTCTGTGGTTCAGTAAGCTGCCCGAGCGCTCTCGGGGCTATCTGAACAGGCAGCGGGGTGAACTGTTAGCGAACTGGGTTATGTGTAGTCGAGCCAGTGTCTTAAATGTCCGCAGTAGTGTGTACACGTTTGATAATCGCCGTGCTCGGAGCGATATCGACGTTACTATCATTAATGATTCAGCATCTACGTGGGCCGCGTACGACTGGAGTGTAAGCGAGTGGGATTTAAGTGACCACAACATCATTACTGTTGTGGTATCACTTAATCCGGACAGCACAGTTGAGAGCTATGCTCCTGTGCCCTCGTGGAAACTCCAGAATGCTGACTGGCGGCGTTTTGGTGATGAGTTAAGGACTGCATCGATGGAGGTCCCTCTGGAGGAGTTTCGTCTGATGGCATCTGATGTTCAAGTGGCTACACTCCGCTCCCTGGTTCATCAGGTGAGCGACACTGTGTTTGGGCGTCGACAACCGCTGGCCAGACGTCGTGTGGGTTGGTGGAATGCCGCCCTCACTGACGCACGCCGTGCGCTCAGAAGAGCCCGGCGAAGGCTTCAGCATGCGCGCCGCAATCACAGTGACAGTGTTAGTGCACTCGCCTCGTATTTCAGGTCCACCCGAAAGGAATACGAGAGGATGATGCTGAAGGCGAAGGAAGAGGACTGGAGAAGATATGTCGGTGAGCACCAGGATGACCCATGGGGATCTGTATACAAAATATGCAGAGGTCGCAAGAAGTGTAACGATTTTGGTTGCCTTCGCTGGAACGACCAGACAGTGGTGACATGGCACGACTGTGCAAATGTCCTGCTCCGTAACTTTTTCCCAGCTGCGGAGAGACCAGTGGACATTTCTGTTCCTCATGGAGTACCACCACACCTTCAATCTTTCGAGATTGAGGAATGCATCGCCAAGGTTCGGAGCAGACGCTCACCTGGTTTGGATGGCATTGTTGGAAGTATGGTTAAGGCGACTTGGCGAGCTATACCCGAGTACTTGTCAGCGATGTACTCCCGCTGCCTGGCAGATGGATATTTTCCATTTGAGTGGAAGCGCCCGCGTGTGGTTGCGCTCCTCAAAGGCCTCGACAAGGACAGGAGTGATCCAGCGTCCTATCGAGGCATCTGCCTGCTGCCAGTTTTCGGCAAAGTGCTGGAAGGGATTATGGTGAACCGAGTGAAGGAGGTGCTCACGGACGAGAATCGATGGCAATTCGGTTTTCGCCCCGGACGTTGCGTGGAGGATGCCTGGAGGCATGTCGTCTGTAGTGTCGAAGCCAGCTCGGCTCGATACGTGCTTGGAGTCTTTATAGACTTCAAAGGAGCATTCGATCATGTTGAATGGGACGCAGCGTTACACCGACTATCGGACCTTGGATGCAGGGAGATTGAGATCTGGCGCAGTTTCTTTTCGGACCGAAAAGCTTGCATTGTCAACAATTTTGGTGAAGTGAGTATCGATGTTACACGAGGCTGTCCACAGGGGTCCATTAGTGGTCCATTTATTTGGAACATTTTAATGGACGTCCTTCTGCGACGACTTGAAGCGCACTGCACTTTTAGTGCATACGCTGACGATTTGCTACTACTCATTGAAGAGAACTCCAGATCTCAATTGGAGCTTATAGGCGCCCAACTTATGGAGATAGTTGGAGGATGGGGTATTGAAGTAGGCGTCTCAGTCTCGGCAACGAAGACTGTGACGATGCTCCTTAAGGGAAATTTGTCTGCTGGGAGACATCCCGCTGTGAGGTTTGCAGGAGCAAATCTCCGGTATGTGACGCAATATCGTTACCTTGGGATCACAGTCGGCGAGCGGTTGAGTTTTCTCCCGCATATCACGTCTTTACGTGATCGGCTGGCTGGAGTCGTCGGAGCCCTGACCCGTGTGCTACGTGTTGACTGGGGTTTCAGTCCGCGTGCGCGGCGAAGGATATATGCCGGACTCATGTTGCCTTGTGCATTATTTGGTGCCTTGGTGTGGTACAAGACGGTGATGAGACTAGTCAGCGCCAGGAGGTCGCTTAAGTCCTGCCATCGACTCATCCTTTTAGGATGTATCCCTACGTGCCGAACGGTATCTACAGATGCCCTTGAAGTGCTAGCTGGAGCTCCACCGCTGGACCTTGTGGCAACGCGTAATGCAATGCAATTCAAGATGAAGCGTGGTTACACTATGGAAGAGGGAGATTGGTTCTACGGTCAAGATGTTTCGGCTCTTGATCGTAAAATGAGGAGAACCTTGCTGGATGAATACTTGCTACGCGAGTGGCAACTCCGGTGGGATAGCAGCGAGCACGGCCGTGTTACGCACCGCTTCATCCCGGATGTTAGTTTCGTCTTCAGCCGCCCGGATTTCAGGTTTACTATGCTGACCAGTTTCCTCATAACTGGTCATGGATCTTTGAATGCTTTTCTGCATGCACGTGGTCTTAGCGAGTCTGCTGGATGCCTATGTGGCCATCCCATCGAGGACTGGGAACACGTTTTGTGTGCCTGCCCCCTCTATGCGGATGTGCGGGATCTGGAAGGACTTAGGATTCAGCAGACACCATCCGGTGGCTGGAATGTTGAGGGGACATTATGGACTGCAGTAAGTATGCAATTACTGGAAAACTATGCCACCATAGTTTTCAATAGGAGACGCTCACAAGTATAAGACTTGGAATTGGACCTGGCTGACCAATGCCGGAATGTTAAGAGTCAAAATTGGTAGTAGCTTAACTACGAAGGGCCAACCAGAGCCTTAATCTGGAAGGTAACCTCTTTGCTGAGCTTGCCGCCGGTGCTCACCCAGCTCCAGGTTGTCGGGACCAAATTTGGGTAGTAGTCTATGACTACGAACAGTCGATCAAAACTGTAAATTTGAACCACGGGTTGGGCTAGCGCCAAGGCTGGCCCATTGAGGTTGGCCCCCTAGTGGGAGTATCGTGGTGGCTGTGGTGTAAACGTTATGACTCAATGTGGTATTGAGTCACGACAAGTTGCGATCCAAGCATGTCAATTTTTTGGATCCCAACCGGATACTGTACCCGAAGTCAGTAGAGGTTATGATAGGCCTCGCCTCGACCCAAGAGGGAACGATGTGCCCGACAGCACTAGTTCGAATTGGTACAAAATGGAGTTATCTCTTTTGGGCGCTGGTGGACGCTTTTCTTTCACCCGCTGTACTATGTGTCACCTTAGGGGGCACATGTGAGTACCGTGGTAGTAAACTTCCTTTCGGAAGTACACGTCACGTTAAACAAAACTCAGGATTTTCTGTCCCTATCTACTATCTAGCGAAACCACAGCCAAGGGAACGGGCTTGGAATAATTAGCGGGGAAAGAAGACCCTTTTGAGCTTGACTCTAATCTGGCAGTGTAAGGAGACATAAGAGGTGTAGAATAAGTGGGAGATATTAGGCTTCGGTTTAGTATCGCCAATGAAATACCACTACTCTTATTGTTTCCTTACTTACTTGATTAAGTGGAACGTGTATCATTTCCTAGCCATTATACGGATATATTAATTATGTCTTATGGTATTGGGTTTTGATGCAAGCTTCTTGATCAAAGTATCACGAGTTTGTTATATAATCGCAAACAAATTCTTTAATGAGAAAATGCATTAATGTGTTTTTGATTTAAAAATTTGGTATAACTCCAATTACTCAGGTATGATCCAATTCAAGGACATTGCCAGGTAGGGAGTTTGACTGGGGCGGTACATCTCTCAAATAATAACGGAGGTGTCCCAAGGCCAGCTCAGTGCGGACAGAAACCACACATAGAGCAAAAGGGCAAATGCTGACTTGATCTCGGTGTTCAGTACACACAGGGACAGCAAAAGCTCGGCCTATCGATCCTTTTGGTTTAAAGAGTTTTTTAACAAGAGGTGTCAGAAAAGTTACCATAGGGATAACTGGCTTGTGGCGGCCAAGCGTTCATAGCGACGTCGCTTTTTGATCCTTCGATGTCGGCTCTTCCTATCATTGTGAAGCAAAATTCACCAAGCGTTGGATTGTTCACCCATGCAAGGGAACGTGAGCTGGGTTTAGACCGTCGTGAGACAGGTTAGTTTTACCCTACTAATGACAAAACGTTGTTGCGACAGCATTCCTGCGTAGTACGAGAGGAACCGCAGGTACGGACCAATGGCACAATACTTGTTCGAGCGAACAGTGGTATGACGCTACGTCCGTTGGATTATGCCTGAACGCCTCTAAGGTCGTATCCGTGCTGGACTGCAATGATAAATAAGGGGCAATTTGCATTGTATGGCTTCTAAAACCATTAAAAGTTTATAATTTATTTTATGAACGACAATGGATGTGATGCCAATGTTATATATAACATAGTAAATTGGGAGGATCTTCGATCACCTGATGCCGCGCTAGTTATATTGTAAAACATTATTTAATACAATGACAAAGCCTGGAATCAATGTAAACGACTTTTGTAACAGGCAAGGTGTTGTAAGTGGGTTGAGCAGCTGGCCATACTGCGATCCCTGAACTTTATCCTTTGGCTTGATATGATTCGATACAAATTACATATATAAGAAATATACACTTATTGAATTAGAAGCATAATATTATATAGTAAATAATATATTTATATACATATATATGTACTATACATATACATATATATATCTATAATATATATATATATATTATATATTATATCTTATATATATTATAACATATATTTATTATTCTATAAATGCAGAATTCGAATGAAATATTAGTAATAAATACAATTTAAAGAAATTGGGGGATGGAGGAAGGCTTCTTTTCTTATAATATAATAAGTAATTTGAAATCGATGAGAGAACTTGTTGTGTTATGAGTTCTTGAAATTGATGGAAAATTTAGAACAAAATATAATGAT
>JAUESO010000582.1:0-87015 GCA_030914385.1 Drosophila antonietae | reverse complement strand
AAAACTGTTGCCAATTTCCATAAACTTTTGCTACTCTTGCTAGCAAGTGATTTAATTTTATTTCAACACAAAATAGAATGAAAACAAAATTGGATTTCTCAACAATTAAAAAACAAATTCTGGAAACGTTGGATTCGAGAATATTTGCCAACACTAACAAAACGCACGAAATGGAACGTCAAGGGAAGCCCTATACAAATAGGAGATGTTGTCATCATATGTGAAGACAATCAGCCGAGATACAAAAATTTTGGGTTCGAAATGATTTAGTTCACAACATATATATAAATCATAACTTAAATCATAGTAAGAACAAACCTGGGTATGGGATACATAACTTGCGCGAAGCGACACACAAAAATAAGAAGGAGGCAAGGAGCCAAATTAAACCAATATCCAGAGTGAGTTTTCTTTTTTTTTTAGTAGATAAACTAACAATATCTTAGAGTCTAAAATATCACAAATCCGATTGTAGAGTAGAGGCGGCGAGGCGCACCCTGACACAAATCTAACCAGGCAGTTGGAACGTGGCGACAGCCCTTTCGCCAGGCGGACGAAACCCCTGGCAGCAGACAAAAAGACTCTGCGCCTTGCAGCGGACACCAGCGGCAACGCGTGGGCATCCCTCGGCCAGTGGCTCTGCTGCACTGACACCCCTTAACAGCATCTCCCCCTTTCCTCATAACTAGTAGTCCCGCCCCAAATAAATAACTTTGTAAGGCGACCCCTGGGCAGACTGAGCCCATATCTCAGCTCATAACCTATCCTAAAACCTAACCTTACAAGCTTCACAGAGAAATCAAACCCTTCAAGCTCTACCGATCACCAAACCTATTCCAAACAAAACCAGAACCAAGAGAACGTAATAGCGGACAGACTAAAATGGATTGGTCAGAAAATTTTCATCAATCTACCTCGGATCAACGCAGACCAATCACACCAACCAAGCAAACCCCTATATCTGACTCATCCTAAATAATACCCCCCCTTAAATGCATAATAGATCTGGTTCTTCTATAAATCTTATCAATGCCCTATTATACAAATAAATAATAAATCACCAATTGAACATGCGGGGGATTGAAAGGCGATTGTTTTTACTTCTGCCTTGCACTAATATTCTGCAGTTTCAAGAAGATGCCAATTCGGTTTCTTATGGTATTAATTAGTTTCTTTCCCCTCCAAATTCTTAAACCACGTTGTAAGGCGGCCGCGTCACATTTCTTTTTGTAGTACGTAGGAATATTTTGTAGTATGTAAGAACCTTTTGTGGTACGTAAGAACATGTTGTAGTATGTAAGAACCTTTTGTAGCATGCAAGACTGTTTTGTAGTATATAAGAATATTTTATTAGGGTAAGAATATGTCATTAGCATATAAGGGCATTTCATGTTTGAGATTTTTGAGAAAAGAAAATGGTTTGTGTCTGATTAAATCCTAATTTAAATTGTTAGCCCAGCGCGCGCAGTTTCGAGGATCGGCAATGCAACCCAGGCGTGTTGAAAAGCTTTACGGCAGAGTTGCATTGCCGATAGCGAAGAAAGTTGCACCTCGAATGCCAGGCTCGATAAGATGAGCCGACAACAAATGGAATTCGAGTGCGTGCGGGAAGAGATCGCGAGGTTGAAATAAAAGAAAAAGCGAATAAAGTACTATTGATCAAATCACAACAGTAATTCACGTGAGTCTTCTTTCTAGAGGAGCAGGAACCTAATTAGCGCAGCAAGTCCGACTTGTTGCGATTCCCCTCCCGTAGTTTTGCCCAACAATTAACGCGGCAGTTTTGGAACGTGGCCGTGACTCGTTCGCCAGGTGGACGAAAACCTCTGGCCCTGCAAAAGACACTGCGCCTTTGAAAAACGCCGGCGGCAACGCCTGGCGGTCACCTGGCTTGGTGACTTTGCCTTCATATCGTATTAACAATTAACCAGGCAGTTTCAGAACGTGGCCACGATCCGTTCGCTGGGTGGATAGGAACCCCAGTACTGTAAAAGACACTGCGCCTTTGAATGAACGCCGGCGGGAACGCTTGGCCGTTCCACGGCCGGTGGCTCTGCCCACATAGCGCCTCGCTAATAGCATCTCTCCCCTTCCTCCTAATCAGTGCCCCGCCCAAATAAATAATTTGTAGGGGCCCAGGGCAGATTGAGCCTACACCCCGGCTAACGTGCAGGAAATTTCTAGCCTTACAACATCGTCACCTACTTCGCTTGTGCTTCTGCATTGTCATCGGCTCCTAATTGACTTGATCCTACATCACCAAGTTATGTTATCGGCAAAAATCCCATTATAGGTATTTTTCAAATAACGAATGTACGATCTTTGCGAGTGGCTGGTTGTGATTCAAAAAAATACTTCAATACTTAAAAAGTTCACACAATAATTAATATATTTCAACACACATATTTTAACATATTAGAGAAATTGATCGGACATGACCTAAATAACACAAATCAACCAATTAAAGACAGCATCCAACCAAAAGTTATCCCAGAAAATTCCCAAACTAACTACATCACGATAAGTCACGTCAACGATCTCATAGAAAAGGGAACAATCTTCAACTCCCAAAAATCAACTAATATATTATCACAGAAGAAGCGACTCTATCAACCCTAATGACGGGCTGGTGTATAACACAAGACAATATAAGCAATCAACTTAAACATAACATAACAAGTATCTCATGTTACACCAAACTCAATAGTATTATTTATTTATTTAAAAATATTGACAAAATTATTGCAATAGTATCACCAACCCGATGGGGTATAAAATGCATACTGTCATGTTTCATCTCAAAACGAGATGAAAACGTTCCTGCCACATGGCAAAATGCTGTAAGATAATTTTAAAGCAACGTTCACCAAGAAGTGAGCCAAGCGACTGGCTGGCCGCTCTTTCATGCATGCGAATTTATACAGAAACGAGCAGGCAAAAGTCGAGACAAGCTACAAAGAGGCTAAGCGACATTAGACGTTCGCTACAATACGACGCGTCGCGACGTATCACATTCGCAGCGCAAGCACACATGCATAAAAGTACGCACACACACATAGACAAGCTCGAGAAAGACGCTCCTCCCCATAGACAGTAGCGCGCGCACGCACACACACACAATGTAGACACTGTGAAAACTTAACGCAAGCACACATGCGCACCAAAAGTATGCACATACACATAGACGAGATCGATAGACACGCCCCACGATTGAGTAACACTAGGTTATGCAAAGCGGTCTGTTAAGTTAACAGGCAAGTTATTTTCCTGAAGCTCTTTGTTAGGTTTCCGCCAGATTTTTTGCGCTTCATCAGACCCAAATAGATTAAATTTAGACTCGTCACTAAAAATGATTGTGTTCCAAAATGAATCCGGCTTACGACAGATAAGGTAATGGCAGGAGTGGCTGATTTATTGTTACCGTATACATGTATTTGCCCGTTGCCGGAATTGGCGTATGTCCGCACAAATATACATATGTATATATCTCCTTATATGTATATATTTGCGACATATGAAAAAGAAAATCTCATAGCCTCGATCGCGCAGCTGAAGCGAAAGGGACGTTTCCAAAGTGCTGTTAACAGCAGTAAATTTAAATTTAAGAAAAGTTGCTATCTGTTGCAATAATTTAAATTTTTAAAGAGAAAATATCTGTTACGAGTGGGTCACGGCAAGGCGAATGTTTTGACTGACTACGAACGAAGACGGACGTGTTTTTGCGTGGCGCTCCTCAAGCGCATGAGAGAGGTCTAGTTATTTTAAAATGGCCGAAATACAAGTTAATAATTGAAATTGTTCGCCTAAAAGTGTTGTAATAAATTAATAATCAATAATATGATGAAATTATAATATGAAATAATAAGGAAAAAAAAGGCCAATAAAGATAAATTATTAAATAAAAAAAAAATAAATAAATAAGCTTTGCTTAGTTATTTAGTGATTGTTATTTAGTGTATACTTAGTATACGCTCTTAAATTTTTTACATACATATGTATGTACGTCATGGCAAATGTTGTTATTATTATAAAGACCTGTAAAGTACTTACTTGTATGTACATATGTTTAATTAAAACGTCAGATAAATATGAGGAAACAAATAATGAAATTGATAATATCATTTCATTAATATATGTACATATGTAAATTTAAATTTGTAGCTGTTTCTAGCTTAGATTTTCCTTCAATCTAGCTTATGGTGACTCTGAAAATCTGGCAACACTGTATAGCGAAAGAGCCATGCCGCTCTCTGTAGTAGCGCACATACACATGCATACTGCGAACACCCTACACAAGCACACATGCGCGCCAAATATACGCACACACACCTAGAAGACTTCGAAAGAGTCACGCTGGCCTCTGTAGTAGCGCGCGCACACATGCATACTGCGTAACAGAAATACAAGCACACATGCGCAACAAATATACGCACACACACCAAGATGACTTCGAGAGAGTCACGCAATATCAATAGTAGCGCAAAATGCACACACACACACACACACAGATGACCAGCATAGAAAGAGACAGCTTTCGGCATTTGCCGCAGCACACACACACGTACAAAGCATGTCCGAAGCTATTCATTTACACTCGGCTGGCAACGAATTGCTGCTATGTGCAGACATATGTATGTATGTATGTATGTACATACATAGTACATAGTACGAGCACACGATTGAGTAACACACAAGTATCCAATTGAATAACATAGCACACTTAGGACAGTGTGACGTCACACGGGGTCTGTTAGTTAACATCAAAAGTAACGGAACTGCCCTTTGCATAACCTAGTGTCTTTTAACAGTGGACCCGCCCTACTGCATAGACAGTGGCAAGAATAAAGCTGAAATGGCATAAGTAAGAAAGCTGTAATCGAGACTGCTCGACTACGAAATTCCCTGAGCTCTTCTTCGAACGAATATTATTCCAAGAATTATTCGATTCGTTTCTGCACGCATAAGAAACTGTACATGCAAAACCACGCACACACATAGACGCTGATCTACGCTTGTAGGCATGTATGTATGTGTGTATGCACGTCTGTAAGCATTGCAAGCGTCTTGCTGTCTCGCTGCTTTGCTGCTGGGTCGCATGAGTTTTGATGAGAAAACTTTAATGATTAATAATTACTAATAATTAATGTTATGCTAGATGGACAATCGTATTGATATCTTCAGATTATGATTATGATATTCATATCTATATGCTAAACCAAACTGCATGTCTCTAGTATTTTAAATGCCTCCTTCTGCCTGTTACATACTTTAAACAAAACCATTATACCCTGATTTACCATTTTCAATGGGCTCAGGGTATAAATAGCTTTTTATATTTGTCTTCAGGGTTTTAGCATTTTGTTTACCTTTTTGTCATCGACTGCATATTTAATGATTAATGATTAATAGTGGTTTGTTACTTGTTACTCAACGGTTCCATTACATATACAACGATAACTTTACATGATAATTGATGGTGATCGGAACAAGCTGCTGAAAGTGTATAAGCAATATTTTCGTGATGCCTGGCTGCAGGATGAAGAGTTCCAGCAATGGATTCATAAGGATATCATCGATCCAAAGCGAGCTTATTGTGCATATTGCAAATGCTCAATTGGCGCAAAGCTTTTCGACATCAGGTGTCTCACAGCCATGTGGCTAAGTTGCCTTTCGTTCGTAGGTCGACCAAAACGGAAGAGCAGGAAGCAGCTTTATGCCTACGCACTGGCAAACCCATTGCGATTGCAAGAAAATGTCCAAATTGTGTGTGGAGCAGTTGGGCAGAACAAAGTGCACCTACATTATTAAAAATGTACTCGCAGTGCATTTCATAGAAAAGGTGTAGTACTCTACCAGGATAATGCGAGACCCCATACAAGTTTGATAACTCGCCAAAAGCTATTGAAGCTTGAATGGGATGTGCTACCACACCCACCATATTCTCCAGACTTGGCACCTTCGGACTATTACTTGTTCCGGTCTCAGCAGAATTTTTTGATGGACGTCAAAAACCATATGAACTAGTTTTTTGCAGCAAGGATCAAAAATTTTATGAGCATGGAATCAATCTGTTGCCCGAAAGATGGCAAAATAGAGAATACATAATTTCATAAAATGTTTTATAAAATAAAAAATATCGAGTATGAACTGATGACTGGCTCAAAAAAGGGTGCTTACACCGGAGTTGAGGAAGTCAGTTCCCTCTCTGAAACTGCTAAAATGTGTATGTCATTCAATTCAATAAAAACATTACAAATAGGCAGGCAATAGTCGATATCCTGCTCGTTATCTTAGTTGCAGCGACAAACGCAGCAAGTAATGAAAATGAAACGTGAGCCTAGACAACGGCTTAGCGATCGCAAGGGATACTTGACAAAACATCTGTACACTTGTGTGCATGGAATTAATTGTACCTTTCCAGTGCCTGAAAGTAATTTTAAGGTATATAAGCACAAGGATTTTAAGAAATAAACAGTTTAATTTTTGAATTCGGCAAATGTAGAGTTGTTTTCCGTTAACTCTCTAACATTTTGGTTCTTCGGCGTTCTCTGTTGTTTTCCCCCATCAGTGGTAAGAGACACAGAGAGGGAATCTGCGTTTTCGTGCTATGGTCATTACAAAAACCTCAGCAGAAGACAACCAAAATTTTAGCGCGGTTTTTTTTCTTTATATTTCAATTTAAATATAACTTCCGTGCATACGCATGGAGAAACGAAAACTCTCTATCCAACAGGTTACGGGCCCAGGTACGAATATTTAATTGAAGAATAAGTGTTTGTTTTTAGTTATGAGCTTTAACATCGGTGTGACTCAAATTTGATAATAAGCTATGAGCGGGATTTATCAAATCGAAAAGTTGGACGAGGACAATTATGAGGTCTGGTGCATTCAGATGCGTAGTGTCTTGGTGCATCAGGAGCTATGGAGTGTAACCATAGGTGAACTGCTACCAACGGATGCCCCTGAGAATGTGAATTGGCAGGAAAAAGATGAGAAGGCGCTGTCAGTGATCACATTAGGTGTGAAGCCTTCACAATTGGGCTACATAAAGAACTGCAAGACGTCGTCCGAAGCATGGAATCAGTTGAAAGATGTCCATCAGCCAACTGGACCAACACGTAAGGTTCAGTTATACAAGAGATTGCGACGAATTGTGCACAATTATTTTGCTGTCGAGTCTTCCAGAAACAAATTCCAGAAAAAAATTTCGTTGTCGCCATAGAGTCGTGCGACAGTCTGCCGACCTTCAAAGCTCTATGCATCAAAGTGATGGAGGAGAGCGAGCGGAGGGAAACCGCAAATAAAAAAAATTAAAAAACAACAACAACATCAATTAACGACGCAGGAACCATTGAGAAGACAACGGGATTCCAAACAATCACGCAGACCCACCCTTCAGAGAAGACTGGAGTAAGAAGATTAAGATAAGTCGTAATTTTATTTATTTTGTTTTTACGAACAAGATAGGAAGACAAGATGCTGTCAGAAAAAATTATAGCACTTAAAAAAAACAATCGGACTTAGTGTCCAGATTGATGAAATTAGACTCATCAGAGGAGATAATGCAACCTAGCGACATTCTAGAAAAGCTAGGCAGGATACAAAATGAACTAGAGAATACAATTACAATTGTTAAAAGTGGGGGTAATAGACCACCCATATTTTAACAATAAAGAATTTGAAAAGGCGGTACAAATCATAAAAGATATCAGATCAGAAATTTTGAGTACTGGAAAAGAAATTAAAGAAGAGAAGAATATTACCCCAGTTCAACCTACTATCCAAAGAATGGGACTCATTCGCTCAGTTATTTGGTGACTTTATCGATAAAAGACAATCCCTAACTTCTTCTATAAAATTCAGTTACTTAAAATCCTCGATGAGAGGAGAAGCAAAGAGCATGGTTGTTAACTGGGTCCGCTGATAATTATACTGTAGCTTCGAGCTACTTTAAATACTCATGCCGCCATCGCAAAGGTACTGCTTAACACCCCAAAATCAGTGTTGCACGATCTGCGGATAAGATTATTGTACTGGAGGACTTAAAGCTTGTTCTCGCGCCTTTGACTACGCGACAAAAGAGACATCATCGAGTAATTTAGTCACTGCATCATTATTATACATAGTAATGCGGACTTATACATAACTTAGAAAAAATAAATTCCCAACTGGTCTCTGATGATGGTCGTGAGGCATATAATTCAGTAATGGAAGGAATTCGACAAAGGCTCATGCAATACGAAAAACGCACAGTCACCCGAATGGCAACTCTTTTGGATCTCAGATTCAAAAAGGAAGGTTTCCTATCGATGCCGAATACCAGCGAGTCCCAAAAAATTTTCGACAATGAACTTGCTCGCGTCTCCCACTTCCGATGTACAATGCTTGACAGCACCGAACCGAAGCTCTACAGAACCAAAAGTTTTTGAATTCCTAGAAAAAAAAAAAAGTACAAAATGGGCGAGTGGACTCAATTTTGGCACTTTGTCAATATTTCGGACCCGTCTTGTGAAAGTGAACAAAATTAAATAGAACTGAGTGTTACAAATACAATATACATATACATATGTATATCCAAGGCAAATCAACAAATCATTAAAATGCAGCAATGCATCTAACTGCTCACAAACGTAATACTTGTAAGAAAAGGTGAAGTCAGAAATCCAATTACAACTCAAAGAAAGCGTATTGAGAAGGAGACGAGATATTTACCAATATTCAATGGACAGGAGTGAACTTTACATGGTTTCGTGGCCGCAGTGAACCAGATGATGGAGGAATGAATACGGGGACAACAACCAGGTGTTCACTGTCATATTCAACACCAATATACAAGGTCAGGCTAGAGCCATGCTTAACATTAATCCACCAACAAATTTGACGTGTAGGCTTGCCGGTAGTTGGTTTGAGTGGACGGATAGTCTATCCGGGTACCTTGAGCTGTGCCGGCCAATGAGCTCTGCTATAGTCGGCATCTTGAGATCAGTATGGAGTATTTCGTTCCTTACGAACAATTCGGCTCCAGTCCATTTTCTCAGAGCTTCATTCTGTAAGATTTGAACTTTTTTAATGTGCGCGCAAACGCACCCCAGATCCCCATAATTTTATAGCGTATGTGAATACAGGTATTTTTAAAATCATTTTTTAACAATTCTTTTGAAGTGTGCCAATACTATTTTGGTGTTACAATCCAACAAAAGCAACAAGTCCAACAACAACAACAACAACAAGCAGCGGCAGCCACAACAAAAACAACAGCAACATAGACAATCATCAGTAACTAAAACTGCAACAACGCCTCCAAGAGGAGCAAACCAGGACAAGTTGCCTAGAGAGCATGCTGAAAAACCAAATGGCCATCTTTAAAAAAATGGAAGAAAAAATTGAAAAAATAATGACAATATTGATAACTTTATTGACTGCTAATAACACAAATACAAATGCAAATTTAAATACAACACATTTACAAACTATAAACTATGACGAACAACAACAACAGCAGCAGCGAGCCCATCAGGAACCAAGACCAAGGATTTCTAAGAATCCTGAAGTCGACTTCAGGCAGCTGATGGAACTCAGCTGTGAGTACGAGGCCGCCGTGGACATGTCCTCCTCCAGCTGGCGCACCACCTCAACAACATCCAGCACATCCGCGCCCACTAGCATGGCGTTGTATTAAGTCGCATTGATGAACAATGAAAATAAAAAATACAATTACAAATAAACACAAGCCAATAAAATAAATTAAATATAAACAAATTTGCACTCAACTATAATGTTGACAAACTCCAACTATGATGACTATTAATGCTTTTCTTCGTCTCCAGAGATGCCATAAGTATTACCAGAGATGTCACTGCAGTTGCCAGCGACGCCACTTCAAGTACCTGACGGCGGCGTCTGTTTTATTTGATGGTCAGCGGCATATAAATGCCCTAATGAGAGAGGAGTTGACCAAACTAGTCAATCTTCACAAGGCGGCTGAAAAGTTCTGCGACCGAACAGTTAAAAACTCCGGGGTGCAGAAATCTCAAAAAGCGAGCATTAGTGCTCAAACAAGCGGTCAAGGGAAGTAGCCGCCGAAGTGAGGAAAACTCCTTCAAAAAAGTCGAAGCTGGTAGAACCAATAGCAATAGGTGCTGCCGCTAGGAAGGCAAATCAGGCGGACCCACAGACTAACAAGAGTAGCTGGACGGTCGTCAAGGGTCGCAAGCCCATACAAAAGCGGCCCAGAACTGATGCAATTGCGATCTCTGGCGTAGGCGGGTGCAGCTATGCGGACATGCTTCGCGTAGTTAAGAGTGACCCAAATTTAAAACATCTGAGCGGCGATGTTCAGGGGATCAGGAAGACAGCTAAGGGGGACCTCCTGTTGCAACTAAGCAGGAAGCCGGAGCATAGTGCAGAGGCTCTTCACGAGGCTGTAGGCAAGGCATTGGGCGACAGAGCGGTAGTAAAAACACTTACCGAAACGGTGCACATTGAGATTAGTGATCTTGATGAACTAGCGAGCAAAGAGGAGATATTAGAGGCAATTAGGGTGGAGTTGAAAGATAGCTCACTCCCCATTGCGGTTATTAAATCGCTTCGGCCAGTTGGGAAAGCCAAAACTCTGCTCGAGTTGTCCAAAATTAGGATAGGATTAGTAGTATGCAGTATCCGAGCCGTGGACCAGCCTAAACGCTGCTTCAAGTGCTTCGATTACGGTCATATAGCCGCTAACTGCGCTAGCGACTGTGACTTGAAGGGTGCCTGTTTCAGGTGGGGCGAGATGGGTCACAGTGCAAAAGCATGCACCAAGCCGCCCAAATGTAGCCTCTGCGTCCGTAAAGGCGAGAAGCAACATGGAGTCATTGCGATAGTTATACGGGCAGCGATCATACGGCACTTCTGTTCACAATAGGGGAGCCACTTGCCAGGGCTCCAAATTTGTGGAGAGAATCGTATCAGCTAGATTCTTTTAATCCCTTGGCCTTTTCAGAGGCCATTCAGTCACTGGGCACATCTGGCAATGCTGAGGTCAGAGCATGCCAAATGGTAGCCCAAATCCAGAGTGCCTGCAGTAGTAGCATGCTACGCCGCAAGCAGTTCATGCTTCTTAGAATTGTGCGACTCAGCCGAATATGACCCTTGGGACAGGGCATATAAGATAGTGGTTAAAAGACTATACGCAGGTAATCAT
This sequence comes from Drosophila antonietae, assembly GCA_030914385.1. Taxonomy (NCBI): domain Eukaryota; kingdom Metazoa; phylum Arthropoda; class Insecta; order Diptera; family Drosophilidae; genus Drosophila; species Drosophila antonietae. The sequence goes on along the minus strand of JAUESO010000582.1, from coordinate 75,833 downwards.
ATGCAGCCTATGGATCGTTTGGAGCTTAAATCGATTGTGGAAACACTCTTTCCAGAAAGACTAAGCTCCATTCATGCCCCTGAGACCATGTCTGCCGAGCAGGGCTCAACGAGCACCCACATTGATTTAGTTACGGACGAGGAGATATTAGTAGCTCTCAGAGGTCTTAGACTTAACTCAGCCCCAGTGCCTGACGGGATCCCAAATCGTGCGCTAAAGCTAGTCCTCGCCTTGCACCCAACCATGTTCGCGGAATTATATAATGAATGTCTAATTCATGAGACGTTCCCCGCAACTTGGAAAGTCCAGAACTTGGCATTGCTACCTAAAGCTGGCAAACCACCGGATGAGCCGTCCTCATATAGACCAATCTGCCTCTTAGGCACCATGGGAAAGGTGTTTGAGAAAATGATTTGCTCTAGGCTGGAGAGTGCTATTTGCTAGCGACGGCGGCCTTTCACCTAACCGATTTGGTTTCCGGAAGGCCCGGTCAACAACAGATGCGCTAAATAAAGTTGTTGGCCTGGCAACTTCCGCTATCCAAGGCACCAGATGGAAGCACGGCATCATTACGACTCTCGATGTAAAGAATTCCTTCAACACAGTATAATATCCTTAAATATCTAAAATAGACAGTAAAGAGCTACTTCAGAGAGAGAACTCCAGTATACAACACGAGTGAGGGTCCCCAAACTCAAGGTGTGTCAGCTGGAGTCCCTCAAGGCTCGGTGCTGGGGCCTATTCTATGGAACATTATGTACGACAGCGTACTGCGCTTGGAACTACCAGCAGGTGGTTTTGCTGATGATGTAACTGTCTTCTCCATAGGCAAAGAGCTTAAAGATACTGAGGATATGTGCAGCGCAAGTATCAATCGCATACGAAGGCGATTGACAAAGCAATCCCAAATACTGGGAGAAAATTTTGTTGATACGTTAGTTATCGGACTTGCACAAATAACAAAAATTAGGTGCATTCACTCTAACAGCTGATAGTAGTGCTGGAAATTGCAGCGGACAATCAGCTGCTCACTAACTTTGATGAGTTGCGAAGTCTTAGCAAAGGGGGCAACATAAGCTCTGTAGTGAAGTCGCAGTTGTTAAAGTAGTGCATACTTTCGGCCTCACATCGTAGTCAAGCTGAGTTTTAAGTTACTGTGGTCTTTAACTCAAAATTATAAATAGTTATTGCCCACTACAGGCTCCACGCCTTGGTAGGCGGAGCAAGGATGGAAACCAGGATGGAGAACGAGCTGCAAACTTTCGCGCGCCGCTCTTCGTTGCACCGATCTCCGCAGCAACAGCACAGGGCGTTGCCGCAGCCGTCGGCATAAAATCAGTCTCTGTGGCTGATGTCAGGCTCCCAAGTCACCAAAGGAAGCATTAGCTCAAATAGGAGATACTCTAAAAGGCTTGTCTGCCTTATTTGGGGGTCAGCGGCATATACATGTAAATGCCCCAATGAGAGAGAAGCTGTCTAAGCTGGTCAATCTCCACAAGACGGCTGAACACTGTAGGCAAGGCCTTGGGCGACCGAGCGGTAGTTAAGACACTTGCCGAATCCATGTACATTGAGATTCGTGATCTAGATGAGTTAGCACACGTGTGTAAGCCCTCAAAGTGTACATACGCGCTCTGCAAAAGTAAAGTGAAATTAAAGAAACTTAGATATAAATAATTCCACAAACCTCACAACAGTGTTGAAGTGCTGCTGCAGTGTCTTCTCCAAGACACGGTGAACGTAGAAACGGCAGAAGTCGTCCAAACTACTTTTGTGCCAGCGTAATTGCAAAGTGGAGCCCCGGCCACAAACCGGTGGCCACGATCAAAACAGCTGAGAAATCAGCTGAGCAAATTAGTTGGGCTCTCGCAAGGAAGCTCAACTGGTTTGTGTCTACGGTAGAGTCATCACCCAAGAAATAAAGCATACTTCTAGGGCGAAGTAAATTAATAGAGCAATGTCCACTGACAGCCCAACAGCAGAATCCGAAAGGATTAAGGCAGCAATGCAGAGCAGACTTGATGCACGTATGGCCGAAATACGTGCTAGAAGCAACGATTCGTCCCTAAAGAGAATTGATGTGGCATCCATTCAAGGACCAAAAGCCTCATGCATGAAACGTAAGCAGCTAAGCTCTCCAGAAGCAGCCAGAAAAAAATCTTCTGTGCTCGATCAACCGAGCACTAGCAAAGCAGCGGCAGAAAGGCAAAACAAATTTGCACTGCTCGATCAGGAGGACGAAGAAGACTGCGAAATGGAAGTGACCGCAAAAGCGGATGATCAGCAGCCAGCCGAAAAACCCAAACCTCGTCCGCCCCCTATTTGGTGCCCGGACATTAGATCTGTTGTCAAATTACAACAGGTCATTGACGAAGTTATCGATCCCAAATCGTACGTCATCAAGCCAAAAAGGAACAATATCGGAGTTCCTACAAGCTGCAGTGACGACTACCGTAAGGTGGTAAAGCATCTCTCTAAGTTAGGACTGCAGTTCCATTGCTACCAGCTGAAGGAAGATAAGCCCTACCGAGTCTGCATAAAAGGACTGCACTCAAGCACGGACGTGGACCAGATCAAGGCGGAAATTAGTCAAAAGGGACATACAGCTGTCAATATATTTAACCCGCTCAGCCGGATTGACAAAACGCCATTAAACATATTTTTCGTCGATCTGGCGCAGGCCACAAACAACAAGCAAGTCCACGACCTTCGCATTATTGCTCGTCAAAGATGCACGGTGAAGCTTCCGAGGAAATTCAACGACCTCACGCAATGCCACCGTTGCCAAGAATTTGGGCACACACAACGCTACTGCCACAAGGCTCCCAGATGCGTGCGATGCGCCGGAAATCATTCCTCTAAGGATTGTCCGCGAACAAGGGAACAACCTCCAATCTGTGCTCACTGCGATGAACAACACCCGGCGAATTACAGAGGTGCCACGCCTACAAGCGACTCCTAAAGGCACAAGCTCCAGCGCAAAAACGTAACCCGGCACAAACTTTCAACGCTGTCCCGCGCTGGGCCGATAAAGGCCACCTATCATTGTCCACTGCACTGCCAACTAGTGGACTATCATATGCTCAAGCCGCTAGAGGAGAAAAAGCCCAACCAGCATCTCACAAGCCTGATCCAAGCATTATTGAGCTCCTTCAACAACAGCAGCGACAATCTGACATTATTAACGCTGAAATCAAAGCAATGCGAGAGCTGCAAGCCCAGCAAGCAAACGTCATGACCAGCCTTATGGCTCTCATAGCAAAACTCAGCTCCAAATAATGGCGCTTCGCGTGGGCATATGGAACGCTAATGGCCTGAGCAGCAAAGCTCAAGAATTAGCCGGCTTCCTATCACGGAAAAACATCGACGTTATGCTAATTGCTGAAACACGTGAATGCCCCTCGCTAAAAATCTTAGGATACGAACACTATCATGCTCATGGTGGTGGAGCAAACAGCTTTGGAGGATCCTCGTTGCTTATCCGCTCAACTCTGGCACACACACCACTGACTCAATTCTCCGACGCCACACTTCAATTCTCTGCCATTAGCCTTCCAACATCAATTGGCGAGATTGAAATTGCATCGATATACTGTCCGCCAAACGCAGACCTTCGCGTGCAAGACATTGCACAGCTCATCAGCCGAAGAAAACAAAAAACGCTTATTGGAGGCGACTGGAACGGTTGGCATCCATTTTGGGGTAGCAACAGAGCGAACCAACGTGGAGAGATAATATTCGATGCGATTCAAAGCTCACAGTACTCCATTCTGGCCACGGGAGCCCCCACACGCTACCCTTCAAATAGACACCATCCCACTGCAATCGGTTTCGCTATCTACAGAGGAATCGGTGACAGACTCTTGAGCATTGAAGAAAGTCTCGATCTGTCTTCAGATCATCTTCCGCTGATAGTCACCGTCCACGCTCACCCACAACCTTTCCTGATCAGACAACGCCTTCTTCCCGCTGGGTCGAATCTAGCAATCTTCAAGTTCACTCTACACTCCTCACTGCACCCTGAAATGGAACTCCACACTGCAGAAGACATTGAGTATGCAGCAAATAGAATGCAAGATGCTATAGCAGAGGCAGCGCTGCTAGCTGCACCAGCTGCTCACAACCAAAAGCACTCGCATGACAGCATTCTTCTCACCCCGCACGTTCAAAATCTGCTCGAGTACAAACGATGGACAAGGAGCCGTTGGATCAGAACACGTACAGCCAGCAACAAAAACACATATAACGAAGCCACCAGACAGCTCAAAGTTGCCCTGGCCCAGATGCAATGTACGCGTATTAGAGAGGCGCTTGAACGAGCAGATACTCCAGCTTTTTTTTTTTTTTTTTTTTTTTTTTTTTTTTTTTAGTAGGAAGCACCGGAGCATCTTTCTACTCCATTATCTCCCTTGGATCACACAATTAACATCACAGGTTTACAATTATTTATACAATTTAAACATATATACAGAGTAGAACTAAGTTACAGTGGGGGTGAGAAGGCTTCCGAACTGGCGTCTTCTTAGCCTTCTGATGGGTCTGGAGGTTGGCAGCTTTTTTGCGAGCCGGTTGGCGTGGACCATCAGGCGGTCATTATAGCGACTCGAGTGGAAGGAGATTTGTTCTTCCACAGTGTCCAGGTTGAGGTCTCTATGTAGCCCAGAGTTGCGGACAAACCAAGGGCAGCCAGTAATTTGACGCAGAGCCTTGTTTTGTATGACTTGCATCTTGTGTCTATTGGTCTTTGCGGCGACTCCCCATATTTGCACACCGTACCTCCAGTGGGCTCTTCTCTTCTCAGCGTAAAGCAAAGGTTTTTGCTTTTTGTGGCACTGATTTTAATGTTCCACCTGCTAGCCCATTGTGCAAATGAGTCCATAAACTCCTGCAGAATTTCTGCCGCTGCGTGGCTACACTTAGCAGAAACCAACACACATATATCGTCTGCATAGGTCGCAATAAGCGTTGCTTTAGAGGATAGGCCATATCCTGAGGCGTCAGGGAGAGGGACATCACCTATAAACAAACAGAACAAAAAAGGTGCCAGGACACTGCCCTGTGGAATTCCAGCGGCAATTGAGTACGTGGAAGACTGGCTCGATTTTACTTTTACTCTGAAAGAACGATCCTCCAAGTAGGATCGGATCAGGGTAAAGTATTGAGAGGGCAGCTGTTCCTTTATCTTCTGCAGCAGTCCTGGATGCCATACTCTATCGAAGGCTTGTTCGATGTCTAGAAAGATGGCGTTGCAGTGCTCTCCCTTATCGAAAGCTCGGAGTATGTGGTCTGTCACCCTGTGCAGCTGTTCAATAGTACCGTGCCCAGCGCGAAAACCAAATTGTTGATCCGGAATCAGGCTTCTGGACTCCGCAACTGCCACTAGCCGACGGATGACCAGTCTTTCCCAGACCTTCGATAAAGAAGGTAGGAGACTGATAGGTCGGTAGGAGCTGGGGTTCTCCTCAGGTTTGCCAGGCTTGTGAATCATCACGACAACTGCCATCTTCCATAGTGCTGGAAAGTACTGAAGTTCATTATGGCATTAAAAATTAGCACCATAACGAGGATAGCACTATCCGGCAGCGCTCTCAACGTGCGGTTGCATATTTGGTCATGTCCCGGGGCCTTGTTTGGGTTCAATTGCTTGATGACAGATGCCACCTCGTCGAAGATGAATGGCTCCTCTGGTAGATCGAGCTGTAGTGGAGTGGTCAGTACGTGCTCTCGGTTGTCTCAATGTCTTCTTGCGTTGCTAAGGCGAAAGGCAGAAAACGGCTCTCCAAGTGAGTGGCAAAAGCCTCAGCTTGCTCTTCGTCTGATCGACACCAGCTATCAGGGCCATTTTTGATGGGAGCTTGCCTTAAGACTTGTCGTCTGCTATTCCTGGTAGCTTTCCAGAGGTTAAATTTTGCGTCCTTTGCAGTCGACATATTGTCCAGCATGACCTCAAACATCTGCGTTCGCTGACGAGCCAACTCAGATCTAAGTGAGTTAGCTACTCTGTTCCAGTTGGATTTATCTATCGGGTGTAGAGTACGCTGGTAGATTCTCCTCGAGCGGCGCTTTTGCTGCAGTAGATAGCGTAGATCCGAAGTGAGCATTAATGAGCCGCATTTGGCGAGGGACATGGCTCGGGCGAGTTTTTTGCGCGTCTTTGGCAGCGGAGCGAATATTCTCTTTAAACAGGTGCAGCGCGTCGTCAATATCCTGATTCGAATGTAACTCCAGTTCGGGATGCATATTATTGTTTAGAAGTAACTTGAATAGGTTCACGTCAACGTTCCTGTTGATAAGTCTTTCGGCCTGGGGGTAGAATTTTACAGTGGCATCCAGCGAGATCACCAAAGGCAGGTGATCTGAGTCGAGATCGTTATGAGAGGCGATTTTCAGCTTCCATTGAGGTATGCCCTTATACATTCCGAAGTCCAGACAGGAAGGCCGTTGCCTATTGTGGTCTGGGAATCGGGTGGGACTGCCAGTGGCTATGATCTGTGTGGATGTAGCCAGAGTAAGGTTGAAGAGGTCTCTGCCCCTAGCGGTGCTTCTCACTGAACCCCAGGATTGGTGATGAGCGTTCCAATCGCCACAGATTAGGAATTTCTGGTCTAGGGATTGCCAAACATCAAGCATGTCCGCCATGGACAGTGGGTTGTTTGGTGGGCAGTAGATTGCTCCAAACTCTACATAACCCAGCCCTGTGGCTACTCTTGCCCTAGTCAGTTGAATAGAAGCAGAGCGAACAGGGGTGGTGACGAAATGTTCAATGTCTTCCCTGACGAATATGGCGGAGCCGCCTCTCCTATGAGTAGTTGAGGGGTAGTTTGCTGTGTGGCAGGCATAGCGGAAGAGTTTGGGTACAAAGTCGTTGAGAATTTCCGTTTCGCTTATTAGTAAAATGTGGATATCGTGAAGCTGGACGAAAAGTTCTAGCTCACGCATCTTGTTGGAGACCCCCCTGGCGTTCCAGCACATAATGTTTGTAGAATTAGACATTATTAGCGCGAGTTATGCCATCAGCATCACTTCTCACAGCGTCAGCTGACACCATACCATTAGCTGCATTTCCAAGAACTACAGTCGACACTAAAGGCTTACAATCTTCCTTAATGTAAAAAAACTCTTGAGCCATAAGTATCATAAGAATAACGAACACTTATTGCTAACTCAAGAGCAGACCCAATATTGTAAACAATAATATTTGTCACAGCTACATAATATAAACAAGCATCGCAGCCTCCACTAGCTATCAAAGGCTATTTGACACTTTTTGGTCACAGCCCAGCTGCATAATATAAACACACTTTAGTAATAAGACGCAGCTCCAATATTGTAAACATAAACAATTATCGCAGCCTCCGCTGCCTAGCATAAGAGTATTTCACCATGATTGGAAACAAAAAGAATTATATAAAAAACCCCTTAGAATTGAATAAGTCGCTCAGTTGTATTCTATGCCTCAAATAAAGAACATGTATTAATCTAAAAAAGAAGTACATAATTGGCGCAGCCGGTAATCGGAGTAACACGAAAAATAAAGTTTTGTGAAATCTTGTAAAAGTGAACAAAATAAAAAATTGAGTGTTACAATAGTAAATACAGATAAATAATTGTGGAAACTTCGGACATATAAATCCAAGCAACGAAACAATTAAAAGCTGTGTTAAAAATATAAAGTACAGATAAATAATTGTGGAAACTTCGGACATAAATATCCAAGATAACGAAACAATTAATAAAAACTGTACAGCGAAAAAAAATAGATAAAGAAAATAAAAAATAATCAAAAATGGCAAATCAACAACAAATCAGTGAAGTGCAGCAGTGCATCCAACTGCTCACAAATGTAATACTTTCTCGAGAAGCTGATGTCAGAAACCCAATCACAAATCAAAGGAACTGCATTGAGAAGGAGACGAGGTACTTGCCGATATTCAATGGACAGGAGGGAACTCTACACGGATTCGTGGCCGCAGTGGACCAGATAATGGAGGAATACGAGGACAACAGCCAGGTGTTCACTGTCATATTTAACACCAAGATTCAAGGTCAGGCTAGAACTATACTTAGTATTAACCCACCAACAAATTGGACGGAGTGCAAAAATCGTTTGAGACATCATTATAGACCAAGAATAGATCAGATGGGATTAACTAGGAAGATCAATAACCTGAGAGTAACAAGCGTAAGAGATCTTGATATTAAAATAAGAACACTTGTTGAAGAAATTACTGATTTTTCGGTCTTTGAAAATAATGGTAGACTTGTTGATATTCTAAGTGGATTATTAATTCAAAGAGTTAAAGAATTAGCATGTGGTCCGATGGCAATTGCCTTAATGAATAAAACAACTTTATCAGATGTAAGAAATGAACTTTCTAATTTTGCTGGTCTAAATTTTGGAAATTTAAATCAAAAATTATTATTAAAAAAAGACAATAATTATTCATCGAATTACAATAACAGACAATTCAACGAACAAAATAACCAAAACTTAAGACAAGACACAGACAACAGAAATTTAAACGAAAATAAGCAAGCAAATACTAATTACCAAAGACAAAACATACAACAACAAAGCCAAAACGCAAGACAAACCCAAAATTTTAACAGACAACAACAAAGCCAAAACATGAGACAAACAAGTCAGAATACTCGCCAAAATCAGAATAATCAGCAACCACAACCAGAAGCAATGAGTGTAGACAATATAAATGAGAAAATTAATAATGATCAAAATTATGAAAATACGCAGGAAGAGTTTTTTACCAATTAGCCTCGGACAAAAGAAAAGTTTTCATTAAAGGAACTATTGAGGGAGATACCTTTCTAATCTTAGTAGATACTGGATCTACTATAAGTATACTAAACACCAAAAATATACATGAATCAAAGTATAAAATAATTGAGAAATTTTCAAAAACCATTTACACTATTAATGGCAGTATTAAAAGTGACAGCTATTTAGTAAAAACAAAAGTACCGAGTGAATTTAAATATGCAGAGGGCGCAAGAATAAGATGGGTGGCTATGTCCCTGGAAAGATCATATGACTTTCTATTGGGCATGGACTTCATCCAAGCAAATTTGGAAAATATTGATTTTAAAAACAAAATGATCAAGCTTTGCAAAGGAGTCGAAATTCCGTTCCTTTCCAAATTATCAGAAGATGTTTGTGTAATGGAAGTAGGTGAAATTGATGACTTTAAGCTAGAAGAGCTCAATATTGAAGAAGTTCAGATAATAAAAAATCTTACGAAAAAATATGAAAAGTTATATTTAAAGAAGGGGATCAGTTAACTAATACTAAAACAATAGTGCATAATATTAAAACCATAACAGATCAGCCCATAAATTCAAAACTCTATAGGGTTTCTCCAAAATATGAAGATGAAGTAAGGAAGCAAATAATTGAAATGGAAAAAAAGTGGAATAATAAGAAAAAGTAAAAGCAAATATAGCTCTCCTATATGTGTTATTAAGAAAAAAATGGACAATTCAGGAATTCAAAAATATCGTATCTGTGTAGACTATAGGCGGCTAAACCAAGTAACCGTTCCAGATAAGTATCCAATACCTATTATGGACGCTGTATTAGATAAACTTGGAAAAGCCCAATATTTTTCTACCCTTGATTTAGCGAAAGGTTATCACCAAATACTAATGGCAGAAGAAGATATTGAAAAAAACTGCTTTCATAACGCCAATGGGATTATATGAATATGTTAGAATGCCATTCGGGTTAAAAAATGCTCCAGCTACATTCCAACGTTTAATGAATGATATTTTGAGGGATTATATAAACAAAATTTGTTTAGTATATCTTGATGATATTCTAATATTTTCAACAACACTCGAAGAACACAAGATTGCTTTAGAAAAAATTTTTAAAGTACTTAGAAATCATAATTTGAAAATACAACCAGATAAATGCTCATTTATGAAGAAACATACAGAATATTTGGGACATATTCTTACAAAAGAAGGGTTCAAACCAAATCCAAAAAAAATAGAAGCAATAAAAGAAATTCCATTACCAAAAACTGAAAAACAATTAAAAGGATTTTTAGGTATGACAGGATTTTATAGAAAATTTATCAAAGACTATTCCAAAATAGCTTACCCAATGATAAGATATTTACAAAAAGGTGTATCAATTAATACAAATGATCCACAATTTATAGATGCATTTGAAAATCTTAAAGCGCTCATAAGTTCACATCCAATATTAAAATATCCAGAATTTGACAAACCATTTACAATTACTACAGATGCCAGTGATTTCGCCATAGGTGCAGTTTTATCTCGACAAGGACAACCAATTGCTTATGTTTCGAGAACACTTAATGAACATGAGAAAATTATAGCACAATTGATAAAGAATTTTTGTCTATTATACATGCAGTAAATTATTTTAAACACTATTTGATTGGAAATAAATTTCAAATTATAACCGATCATGCCCCTATAAAATACTTAAATTCAAATACAAAGGAAAAGAAATGACAGCTAGACATCAAAGATGGATTTTAAAACTACAGGAGTTTGATTATGATATTATATATTTAAAAGGTAAAGACAATAAAGTAGCAGATTTTTTGAGCAGACAGGAAGCAGCACAGTTAATTAATGCACAAAATAACGAAGAATCAAATTTTGATTTAACAAATACACAGCATTCTGCAGATGAAGAAGAATTAATTCATTATTATATAAAAGATGATATTGTTAATAAATATAAAACTCAGATAATAATTACCTATTCAGCAACAGATAATATTAATATACACAATGGAAGAAAAATAATTGAAGTAAACCCAGCAGACACAGAAAATGAAATTGAAATAAAACTACAAAATAATATAGAGAAAGGAACAGTAGGAAATTTTTCAGAATTACCAGACTCAGAATATCATAAAATACAATGTATATTAATTAAAATTTTTTCTCACTGTGAAAATATAAAATTTTTCAAATGTACAAAACGAGCTCAAGAAATTTCAACGGAGGAAGAATTACATAAACAAATTTCAATTTACCATTCTAAAGATTCATTACACAGTGGTATAAATGAAACGTTCAATTCACTAAAAGACAAAATCTATTTTCCAAAATTAAGGGAACATATTCAGTTAATAATAGCAAATTGCAGAAAGTGTAAAGAGATTAAGTATGATAGAAAACCGATTTCAACTTACAAAAACACCAAATAGTAAAAATCAAATTATACACTTAGATATATTTCATATAAAACACAAATCTTTTGTTACAATCATAGATAAACTTACAAAATTTGCAGTTGCTTATAACATTACGGATAGAAATTGGCGAACAAAGATGCAAATTATGATAGAACATTTTGCAAAATTTAATAAACCACAGAAAATAATAATGGATAATGAATTTAGATCAGAACATATAATACAGTTTTTAAACAAGGAAGATATTGAAATACATTATACAAAACCAAATTCCCATACAGGAAATGCTGATATTGAAAGATTACATTCCACATTAATTGAAATAATAACAGGAATAGATAATAATGAACTTTCCATTGAATCTAAAATTCAATTAGCAATAATAGCGTACAACAAACGCTATCATTCAACAATAAAATGTACACCGAATCATGCTAAAAATACAGAAGATGCAAATAAATTGAAAATGACTATTGAGGAATGTAAGAAAATGACTATAAACAAAATAAATAATACAAGGGAAGAATACAAAGAACAAAGACAGGAAGGTCCAATTAAAAATTATAAAAGAGTCAGACATAAGGATGAGCCTTATTTTAGATATGCAGAGTTAGAAAACATTCATCCAAGTAACATTAAAAGACCGTTAAATCAGGAAATTAAGAAATCTAATGAATAAAATTACAAAAAAAATTTTTTTGAGATTAATAAAGGCAAAGATTAAATCCATTACACCTTTTAGCAGAAATAAAAGGGGACTTATAAATATAGCAGGTACAGCATACAAATGGCTATTCGGACTGATGGACGATGAAGATAGGACAGATATCTTAGAACACCTTGATATAACCGACCAAAATAACCATAACATCATAAACAACATGAACCAACAAATAATCATAAATTCACATTTTAACGACACAATACATAGTTTAGCAGAAACGATTAAGCATGACCGAATAATCATTAATGAAACACTGACAAGTATAAATAACCAAAATAAAGAAATCATAATAAAAATCTTATCCAATGATCAAATGCAGAAATTAAAAAAATATCGAATACAAAGTAAATTATATTCAGGAGAATATTGCCTCTGCAAAGAATAATATAATTTTACCAGAAATTTTATCAGAAGAAGAAATAAACAAATTTGACATTGATTTTTATAAATTAAAATTAATTCGTATGGGTATTTTGAAATATAAAAATAATTGCATAATAATGCAATAAAAATTCCAAAAAATTATATAAATGTAGATGTTAAGTTACTTATGCCAATGCCAAACACAGAGTATATCCAAATTGATCAAGAAAATTTATTAATTATAGAAGTTAACAATAAAATATTGGAATATAAACCAAATACAATTTTAAAGGAACTTAAATCAAGTAAAAGTTGCACTCTTACCAACAGCTGTAAATTTATATTTAATAATATCACTAGTATTGAAAAGATAGATGATGACACAATAATAATAAAAAATGCCAGAAAAGAAAAGTTATATCAAAATTGCGACAAAAGAAATATTACATTAAATGGAAATAATCTCATACAATTTGGAAATTGCAAAATACAAATTTTAAAAGAAACATTTTCCAATGAAAAAATAGAATTTTACGACAAATTTTTTTATCCCACAGAACTATTAAATCAAACTTACAAAAACACTATTAATTTTGATCATTTAACAATAAAAAATTTTGAAAATTTAAAAGAAATCTCAGAACTAAAATATGAAAGAAAAATAACAAATGGCATTATATTAATACTTTTAATCATTTTTATATGTTTTATTATTTATGTATACTTAAGATCCAAAAGGCAAAATATTAATATTAATTTGGAAAGAATTCAGGAGAATTCAGACTCTAAGAGGGGAGGAGTTATGCCATCAGCATCACTTCTCACAGCGTCAGCTGACACCATACCATTAGCTGCATTTCCAAGAACTACAGTCGACACTAAAGGCTTACAATCTTCCTTAATGTAAAAAAACTCTTGAGCCATAAGTATCATAAGAATAACGAACACTTATTGCTAACTCAAGAGCAGACCCAATATTGTAAACAATAATATTTGTCACAGCTACATAATATAAACAAGCATCGCAGCCTCCACTAGCTATCAAAGGCTATTTGACACTTTTTGGTCACAGCCCAGCTGCATAATATAAACACACTTTAGTAATAAGACGCAGCTCCAATATTGTAAACATAAACAATTATCGCAGCCTCCGCTGCCTAGCATAAGAGTATTTCACCATGATTGGAAACAAAAAGAATTATATAAAAAACCCCTTAGAATTGAATAAGTCGCTCAGTTGTATTCTATGCCTCGAATAAAGAACATGTATTAATCTAAAAAAGAAGTACATAATTCGCGTCGATGTCTAAAAATAGATATCTGCGGAGAAGCACAACGGCTTATTTCGCTTGAGAGATCAATAAATAACGGTAAAACTGCAAAATCAAAACAAAGTGCTCCGATTTTAGTATATTTGCATGCGCAACACCACCGTTCACTACGAGTGTTTGTTGCGAACCAGATACTCCAGCTGGGGCGGAATTTCAGCTATGGCGATATACGCGTAACATCAAAAGGCAGCCTCTGCGTCGTCACCCCATCCAGAGCGCTACGGGTGAGTGGCTCACCGGAGATGAAGTGCAGGCCGAAGCTTTTGCTGATCACCTCTATGAGCAATTTTCGCCGCTGCTAACGACCGAGACATGTGACCTTGAGAGGATCAGAAGAACCGTGCACTCTCCTATCCCAGAAGGTACCCCCATCGAAGCATGCACAAAGGCAGAGGTTCTCAAGCTGATGAAAGCTGTAAAAGCAAAAAAGGCGCCGGGACACGACCGAATAGATGGAAAAGTACTCAAGGCACTGCCTGAATCAACCATAGACTACTTCGTAGTACTACGCAACGCCATCCTTCGCATTCAGCACTTTCCGTCCTCCTGGAAACGTGCTGAGATAATCATGATTCTGAAAGTATTCGAAAGAATACTGCTGCGAAGAGTGCTGAACGAGCTGAGTCTAAGAAACACCATACCAGAGCATCAATTCGGATTCAGGAGACAGCACGGTACGCCAGAGCAAGTGCATCGAGTGGTTAACCACATTCTCGGCGCGTTCGAAAACAAAGAATACTGCTCCGCAGTGTTTCTCGATGTTAAGCAGGCATTCGACCGGGTGTGGCATCTGGGTCTCCTTAACAAAATCAGGAAAGCTTTACCTATCTCCCACTTCAAGCTGCTGGCGTCCTATCTGTCAGGAAGAAGCTTCAAGGTTCTAAAAGGACAGGCAAAATCGTTGAGTAGACCAGTCAGAGCGGGCGTGCCCCAAGGTAGCGTGCTTGGCCCAACACTTTACACACTCTACACCGCTGACATGCCGTTGCCCCCCAGCAACAGCGACATGCTTATGCGACGTACGCAGATGATACTGCCATACTGAGTCGCAACAAGTTGCCTGAAGAAGCCTCTAGTCAAATGGAAGTATACTTCTTGCAGGATCTCAATCGGTGGCTAACTCGCTGGAGCATCGGAATCAATGCCCAAAAGTCCACGCACCTCACATTTGCAACTAGAAGGGGAGTCTGCCCCGAAGTGACTCTAGGAGCTCCAATACCACGATCAAACACGGTGAAGTACCTGGGAGTTACTCTGGATAAGAGACTGACCTATGGCCCGCACATAAGTGAGACTATCAAAAAGTGCAAGTTTAAATTTAAAAAACTTGACTGGATGCTAAGAAGCGATAGCCCCATGTCACTACGCAGTAAGAGGCATGCCACGCAATAGTGGCACCTGTCTTCACCTATGCAATCCCTTTATGGGGGTCTGCTGCAAGAACTCACATCAACAAAGTTCAAACCACACAAAACAAAGCACTAAGGACATGGACCGGAGCCGAATGGTTTGTCAGAAACGAAACACTGCACTCTGACCTTGATATCCCGACAATTGCTGAGCTCATTGGCCGACACAGCACAAGGTACGCGGACAGATTATCCGCCCACCCAAACCAACTTGCAGCCAATCTAACTAACAACATAATAAACAGAAGGCTGAAAAGATCACACCCCTTGGATCTCAGAACTGACCTAAATTAAATTAGACTTATAGCAATAAAGGCATCTAGCCACCCCACAGCTAAGGTATACTTATAAATGCGCTGTAGAGTTTAAGACAAAAGCTGCAATAAAAAAAATAAAAAAAAATAAAAAAAAAATGAGTTAGCGAGCAAAGAGGCGATACTAGAGGCAATTAAGGTGGAGTTGAAGGATAGCGATTGGAGAGCATATGTAGCAAGTGTGTGACAATATTGATTGTAATTAGTTATCAAAATAGTTCCAAACGAATGTGTAACCTATCTATAGAAAAAACATCGTAAGAAATTTGAAATTTTGTGATAACGTAGACAAAAAAAGAAGATATATTGCTTAAAAATTTGTTTTATATTAATCGATATCAAAATGCTATTGTATTGCAGTTAATTCGATTTAAAAATAAGTTGATATAAAATGATTAGCGATAAGTTTAAATTGAAATGTAAAAACCTGTTACACTGTTAAGTAACAGGAGTCGCTTTAATCTAACCACCCCATTGATGGCACGAGCAGGTGCAGGCGGCACAGGAAGACGTTCGAGTGTGCTCAACGAGAGCGGACGCACTCCAAGCGCGAGATGAAGAACAATTAAAAGCAAATTTTTGCAGCCAAATTAGATTTTCCTCGTCGCTTGCCCGCCTGGCCCTATCCGTGTGTGGCTTCAGGCAGGGCAAACACTTGAGGATGAGCTAGTTAGTCATCTTTGAAAATACGAAAAAATCAAGAAAATGAGGAGGAACTGCCAAAAGAAAATTATTCATCATTTTGATTGACATCAACATTTTCATTTGGTCCTTCGAGTCGGAGTTCATCATCATCAACACAACACACCCCAGCGAACCAAGGGCGACCAGATAATATTTCTCCTATTGAATTTCTGCTGCACATGCACAGGTATCTGCATATAAAATCCGCCAATATACCAATGTCAGAAAGGGTGCTGTAATTGTTCGTCGCAGAATTCAGCATGTGTCCGCATACATACATACAGTCAGAGAAAAAAATCAACACACAGCACAAATTTTTTGATATATGGATTTTTGCAATAAAAATCAAAAAAGTTGTATGTATGTATGTGCGCAGCTACATTGAGTTGATGCGCTTTCGAGCATTTCTTCAGAATAGTATTTTTCTCAAGAAGAGACAAATATCGTTTGAGCAGCTGGTGCTGAGTTTCGGCGAATATAAGAAAAAACCTACGACCGCCAGAGAACGATACTCACTCTCACTCTGGATTTTGAAGCGAGCACATCAATTGAGCGAAAAAAAAAATAAATAAATAAATAAAACATAAGCCCACAATCACAAAAAATAAAATTTAAGTGTTTTATTTGCACAAACTATTACTATTAAGCTAGGTACACACGATGCAAACAATTTGCAGCAAGTTGATTGCTGCAATCAAATTTGCACGTTTGAACACGAGTGCAAACATTTTGCTGCAAACAAAAAATTTGCAATAATTGTTTGCGGCAACTTTGTTTGCTTGTCGGCCACAGTATCATCGCCCATACTCCCGGGACGATAACTCGCGCAGTCTCGACGATCGGCAATGCGACCCTGGCATGTTGAAAATCCTCACGACAGAGTCGCATTGCCGATAGCGGAGAGTGCTGCGCCTCGAGGACAAGGCTCGGCAGATGAACCGGCATTCGATCGGAACGCGCCGAACTGAGCGGTCGAAGAAAACTAATTTAACTCAAGTACGCGCGAAGAGATCATGAAATATAAATACGAGAAAAGTGAATAAAGCACCTTTTCCTTATTTTTTTTTTTGAGTAGTAATAGAATAGCATTAACCTAATTAGCGCAGCCAGCAGTTCCCCTCCCCGTATTTTTCTAACAATTAACAAGTAAGTTCTGGAACGTGCCTGCGGCCCGTTCGCCAGGTGGACAAAACCCCTGACGGTGTAAATGACACTGCGCCTTTGAGTGAACGCCGGCGGCAACTCCTGGCCGTTCCTCGTCCGGCGACTCTGCATCCATATTGTATTAACAATTAACCAGGAAGTTTCATGACGTGGCCACGAACCGTTCGCCGGGTGGATAGGAACCCCGGTACTCTTAAAGACACTGCGCCTTTGAATGAACGACGGCAACGCCTGTCCGTTCCTCGGCCAGTGGCTTTGCCTACATCTGCAAGGCAGATGAAATTATATCAGACCGACGGGCGTCTTAAAAATAATGTAAGGCGGCTCGCCAGCGAACCGTTTCACATCAACGGCACCCGATCATTTATAATTGTATTTTATTTATATTAAGTATTTTAAATGACATCAAATCTGGTCACACTTGACATTCTTTTGTTCTCTTTTGAATTGAGTTTTGTGCGAATAAGACGTGGTTGCTGGTGTTGCCAAAGTTTGAAAAAAAGTGATAAATATAAATAATATAAAATTAAAAGCGGTGTTTTGTTTGTATTTGCATTTCCAGTTTCTCAACTGTAAGTTGTTTGAATTCTGACTTAGGCGCAATCCCAACGATCCGCAATGCAACCTTGAACGGCGTGATGAAAGCTCGCTAGTAGCTGTAAAGAAAATATTACATTTTTGTAGTTCGTAAATTTCCAAAGTGCACACCCAAGTGCAAATTTTTAGTAGAATATAGTGTTAGAATACCCCTATTCCACATACAAAGCTCGCTAGCAGTTGCAGCAGTCAGACGCTCAAATTTTTAGTAAAATATAGTGTTAGAATACCCCTATTCCACATAAAAAGCTCACTAGCAGTTGAAGCAATCAGACGTACAAATTTAAAGAAAATATTACATTTTTGTAGTTCGTAAATTTCCAAAGCGCACACTCAAGTGCAAATTTTTAGTAGAATGTACCCCTATTCCAAGTTCGCTAGCAGTTGAAGCAGTCAGACGTACAAATTTAAAGAAAATATTACATTTTTGTAGTTCGTAAATTTCCAAAGCGCACACTCAAGTGCAAATTTTTAGTAAAATATAGTGTTAGAATACCCCTATTCCACATACAAAGCTCGCTAGCAGTTGAAGCAGTCAGACGTACAAATTTAAAGAAAATATTACATCAAGTGCAAATTTGCAGTAGAATGTAGTGTTAGAATACCCCTATTCCACATACAAAGCTCGCTAGCAGTTGAAGCAGTCAGACGTACAAATTTAAAGAAAATATTACATTTTTGTAGTTCGTAAATTTCCAAAGCGCACACTCAAGTGCAAATTTTTAGTAGAATGTACCCCTATTCCAAGTTCGCTAGCAGTTGAAGCAGTCAGACGTACAAATTTAAAGAAAATATTACATTTTTGTAGTTCGTAAATTTCCAAAGCGCACACTCAAGTGCAAATTTTTAGTAGAATATAGTGTTAAAATACCCCTATTCCACATACAAAAATTACACTACATAACATTAATTACATTACACAAAATAACGTTAAGTATTTTAAATAACATAAAATCTGGTCACACTTGACATTCTTTTATTCTCTTTTGAATTGACTTTTGTGCGAATAAGACGTGGTTGCTGGTGTTGCCAAAGTTTGAATCAAAGTGATAAATATAAATAATATAAAATTAAAAGCGGTGTTTTGTTTGTATTTGCATTTCCAGTTTCTCAACTGTAAGTTGTTTGAATTCTGACTTAGGCGCAATCCCAACGATCCGCAATGCAACCTTAAACGGCGTGATGAAAGCTAGCTAGCAGTTGAAGCAATCAGACGCACAAATTTAAAGGAAATAAAAGAAAGGGGCAGTGATATGGCAGGGTAGAATGATATCTGTATCCCGGCTAGCAGAACTTCCTTATATCCGAAAATTTTATTAACTTGCCTCGGACCAACAAGATGGAACTTTACAAGTAACTAACTATACATCTAAATATACTATGATATCCAAAAAGTAAGAAAATATTTTGAAGCGTGCAAAACGCATTAGGTAGGTATACAACAATCAAGACGCAACCATTCAACATAATAAAATAGATTACTTGAACCTACAAATAACAAAAGGCTCTGAAATTAATAACGAAATGACCGAAATCAATAAGTACACACTCGGAAAAATGTAAAAAGGTCTTATGAATTCTATACTCAGTATCATATTAATTTCCAACCAAACATGACACATAATTCAATAAATAAATTCCTTGTGAGCCAACAGTAAATTATTCAAATATGGAAAACATCCTAAAATTATCCTATATAAAGTAGGGGAAGTGCACTTGACACTCAACTTCCGAACCGAACGGTGTTATCGTGTGACTATCTGTGTTTTTCTTAGAAAAGAGTTACGGAAAAGTGGCCAAAAAGATATAATAGAAACATGTGATGCCAGAGTTCTGTCAATTTTCCGGTTAAACTATTTTCTTTCCCATCAAAAGAAATTGAATTCCATCCCAAATTAATGAGAAGCTTTAAGCTAGTTTTTAAATAGAGGGGGGTTTCATTTAGAGTTAGGAGGGTAAAAAAAAAAAATGCCTTTACGACAATTTACAGTTTTCCACATGTTTCAGAACAATCAAAAGTTTTATGTAAAATGCTTTTGAAAATACTAATTTTTATAATAGTGCCCATTTAAGAAATCTTTAAATTGATGGACGATTTTTAAGAACTTAGCACCTGGATTTAATCCAGAGTTGCCTAGAAATCTGCAGGGATTGTGGGAAAAATGAGGGAAAGTTTGCAGTATTAGTTTTCAATGAGGTACAAATTAAGAAAGGTCTTCAATATAATTCATCTCTTGACGAGATTCAGTGGTTTGAAAATGATGGAGAAGAAAGAACTAAGTTTCTAGGTTAGCAGGTCTGTGTTTTCCTTTTTGAAAATTGGAAATATTTTTTAAGCTATACTGTTTCAGCTAATGGCATAAAACATTCAGACGTTAAGTCTAAAGTTGAGGCAAACAACCCAAGCATTAGGACTTAATGTCAAAGCAGTTGTTTGCGATCAGGCTTATAAAGTAGGGGTAGTGCATTTGTCATGACAACATGACACATAATTTAATAAATAAATTCCTTGTGAGCCAACAGTAAATTATTCGAATATGGAAATCATCCTGTTTCTCACACATTTAGATTGTTAAAAAGAATATAGAGGAAATCACAAATTTTCCATTCCAAATATGAAATACTCAATAAATTAAGAAAATGTCAATAGCTCACAACTATGACCAAAGGATTCCACCATTCTTTTATCACATTATAATAGCGGAAGGTATTAAACACAATTTAATTATAGAACGTGTCGAAAGAAAAACACAAGAAACGTATCTAAAGTGCGGTTAAGAGAAAATACCAAAAGAATCCACGTGAGTTTTGATTTTGAGTAGCAATAGAAGAACACTAAGGTAGTTAGCGCAGCAAGCTTGACTTGTTGTAATCTCCCTCCCCGTATTCTTTTTAACAATTAACCAGGCAGTTCCCGTTCGCCGGGTGGATAAAATCCCTGCCACTGTAAAAGACACTGCGCCTTTGGCCGGCGGCTCTGCCTCCATAGCGCTTCGCTAATAGCATCTTTCCCTTTGCTACTAATCGGTGTCCCGCCTAAACAAATAATTTGTAGGGGCCCTGGGCAGATTGAGCCCGCACCTCGGCTAACATCTAGAAAATCCATAAACCATATGAAGCGACTGGACAGAAATAAAAATTCTCCTTTTCTTTTTCATTATGCACGGCAAAATATTCAACAGTTCACGATCGAACTCAATAGATTCCTTTCCATTCTCGCTTTTATATATTCTGCCTCCGATTACTATCATTCAACCGATACAGTTACTTCAATACAAATAGCGGAGTCAAATTATTACGCAGACAGGATAGACTTTTATGTACGGGTCTTTTGCGATGGCTCTAATTCACTGATTTTGAGCATTGTCAATTATATCTCACATATATGTATCTGTATGATATAGTTATTCAGTTTCATCAATGCACAGAGCGCGAAAAAGTGCAAATATATACTTGAATCTGATCAACGCCAGGAAAAAATCAATCCATCTTAATGCAAATATTTCACGTTGGGATTACTCAATACAAGAGAGAATTTAAGGACTATCTGAAAAGTCAGATGCCACTCCACTAGTCATCCCAGACTAAAGTTTAAACATAAAGTCGAATATCGCATAACTGGAAAACAGTAAATAATATATTGAGTGAAACACAGGGAGGTCAAAAACTTCTAGTCGTAAATATATCGACTTTAAAAATAATATTATTACTGCTTGAAGATTTTGAGAGAATCTTTAAAGAATTACAAACATATAGCTCTCCTTCATTGTGCTATGTTTTGCCCTCAATAACGAAAATGAAGATTCTCTGTGAGCCAAATGCTGGAGATATTTCGTCAATATCTGTTCTTAAGGAAAGAATTTTAATAAATGTTGACACAATCTGGAAAGAAAATTTAAGCATTTGGCACAAGACGGCTTTTTTCTTATATCCTCCAGCAGCAAACATGGAACATGAGGATTTATTAGAAATTAAAAACTTTTGTGTTGATCAAATGAACAATTATTTTTGTTTTTCAAATGAACCTTCGCAAAATAATTCACCAACAGAATCAAACCAAGCAAGTCCAAATTGTCAACTAAAAGCAATTCCTAAAAGGGATACTTTTCTACCAAAAACCACTTTTTTCTTTTCTCAACCGCCTTTAGAAGAATTTGAAAGTTATTGTCGTGAAGGAGTTTCTTTAACTGAGGATTTCGAACCCATTGAGTGGTGGAAAACCAAAGCAACTTGTTATCCCTTATTATGTACGTTATCATTGCAACTTCTTGCAATACCATCAAGTAGTGCAGCAGCTGAAAGAGTATTTTCTTTAGCAGAGAACGTAATAACGGAAAAAAGAAACAGATTAGGTCCGAAAACGGTAGACAATTTGCTCTTGTTGCACTCTTTTTTTTTAAACAATAGTTTATAATTTATTTTCTATTTTAAGCTTCACTGAAGAAAAAAAATTTTTATTTTATTTGCACTGAAGCGATATAATGTTTATATTTCTCTAATGCTTAGTTTAAATATTTTTAGTTTGTTAAGTAAATGAATGCGCTGAAGCTAATATATTAAATGAATAAAAACACATATATTTTTGAGTTTAATATTATTTTTTATTTACTACTTTTTGTTCCTATTACTTAGTACATGCTTCTACAGCAGCAGGTACGTAAAAACAACTCAAGGCCTTCGCTTTCGTGAACAAAAGAAACCGCAACATCGGCGACACTCTACACATTGTGTATCTCTTTTCACCCAACCTTCTTTCGACGCTCAAGTGCCAATACACTCATATGCAAAAAAAAAAAAAAAAAAAAAAAAAAAATACCTACCTTGCAGCTGTGTGCACAAACACTCAAGTGGTTAAAAACACTCGGGTGTCAAAATCACCCAACATTCACCCAGTACACTTTGAGTACCGGTGGCTTGTTGTAGTTCTCTGGTAGGTACACAACAATTAAGACGCACCCACTCAACATAATAAAATAGATTACTTGAACCTACAAATAACAAATGGCTCTGAGTTTAACTTCGAAATTAATAACGAAATGACCGAAATCAATAAGTACACACTCGGAAAAATGTAAAAAGGTCTTATGAATTCTATACTCAGTATCATATTAATTTCCAACCAAACATGACACATAATTCAATAAATAAATTCCTTGTGAGCCAACAGTAAATTATTCAAATATGGAAAACATCCTAAAATTATCCTATATAAAGTAGGGGGAAGTGCACTTGACACTCAACTTCCGAACCGAACGGTGTTATCGTGTGACTATCTGTGTTTTTATTAGAAAAGAGTTACGGAAAAGTGGCCAAAAAGATATAATAGAAACATGTGATGCCAGAGTTCTGTCAATTTTCCGGTTAAACTATTTTCTTTCCCATCAAAAGAAATTGAATTCCATCCCAAATTAATGAGAAGCTTTAAGCTAGTTTTTAAATAGAGGGGGGTTTCATTTAGAGTTAGGAGGGTAAAAAAAAAAATGCCTTTACGACAATTTACAGTTTTCCACATGTTTCAGAACAATCAAAAGTTTTATGTAAAATGCTTTTGAAAAATACTAATTTTTATAATAGTGCCCATTTAAGAAATCTTTAAATTGATGGGCGATTTTTAAGAACTTAGCACCTGGATTTAATCCAGAGTTGCTAGAAAATCTGCAGGGATTGTGGGAAAAATGAGGGAAAGTTTGCAGTATTAGTTTTCAATGAGGTACAAATTAAGAAAGGTCTTCAATATAATTCATCTCTTGACGAGATTCAGTGGTTTGAAAATGATGGAGAAGAAAGAACTAAGTTTCTAGGTTAGCAGGTCTGTGTTTTCCTTTTTGAAAATTGGAAATATGTTTTAAGCTATACTGTTTCAGCTAATGGCATAAAACATTCAGACGTTAAGTCTAAAGTTGAGGCAAACAACCCAAGCATTAGGACTTAATGTCAAAGCAGTTGTTTGCGATCAGGCTTATAAAGTAGGGGTAGTGCATTTGTCATGACAACATGACACATAATTTAATAAATAAATTCCTTGTGAGCCAACAGTAAATTATTCGAATATGGAAATCATCCTGTTTCTCACACATTTAGATTGTTAAAAAGAATATAGAGGAAATCACAAATTTTCCATTCCAAATATGAAATACTCAATAAATTAAGAAAATGTCAATAGCTCACAACTATGACCAAAGGATTCCACCATTCTTTTATCACATTATAATAGCGGAAGGTATTAAACACAATTTAATTAAAGTTCAAGCTATAATTCATTTCCCAATACCAAGAACACTAAACGAGATCAAGTCATTCTTAGGTCTATGGAGATTTTTTTTAACCAACGAAATGGTTAAATAATATAAAAACATGAATACTTGAAACATTACTATCTGACATGGACAATGATGGTCTTCAATATTATTGATGGTCTTCAATATTATTACCATGATTTAAATTAAGATAAATTAAGGCCAGCAGTGTACAGCAGCATAGTGCGCGAAAAAGTGCAAATATTTACTTGAATCTGACGCTATACATATGTACATTTCCCTATCGAAAACCTACATAACCTGCCCTGTAAAACAAATTAATAATTATAAGGCGGCTCACTTCCTATGGCGCCTCACATTTCTTGTTGGTAGTATGTAAGAACATTGCTTGTAGTTTGTAAGGGCATCGTTCGTAGGAATTCAAATTGAATTGAAATTTAAATTGTAAGCTCAGCGCGCGCAGTCTCGACGATCGGCAATGCGACCCTGGCGTGTTGAAAGGCTCCGTGGCAGAGTTGCATTGCCGATAGCGAGGAGAGCTGCGCCTCGAGGGCAATGCTCGGAAGATGAGCCGGCATTCGATCGCAACGCTCCGAACTGGGCTGTCAAAAGAAAAATAGATTTAATTATAGAACGTGTCGAAAGAAAAACACAAGAAACGTATCTAAAGTGCGGTTAAGAGAAAATACCAAAAGAATCCACGTGAGTTTTGATTTTGAGTAGCAATAGAAGAACACTAAGGTAGTTAGCGCAGCAAGCTTGACTTGTTGTAATCTCCCTCCCCGTATTCTTTTTAACAATTAACCAGGCAGTTCCCGTTCGCCGGGTGGATAAAATCCCTGCCACTGTAAAAGACACTGCGCCTTTGGCCGGCGGCTCTGCCTCCATAGCGCTTCGCTAATAGCATCTTTCCCTTTCCTCCTAATCGGTGTCCCGCCTAAACAAATAATTTGTAGGGGCCCTGGGCAGATTGAGCCCGCACCTCGGCTAACATCTAGAAAATCCATAAACCATATGAAGCGACTGGACAGAAATAAAAATTCTCCTTTTCTTTTTCATTATGCACGGCAAAATATTCAACAGTTCACGATCGAACTCAATAGATTCCTTTCCATTCTCGCTTTTATATATTCTGCCTCCGATTACTATCATTCAACCGATACAGTTACTTCAATACAAATAGCGGAGTCAAATTATTACGCAGACAGGATAGACTTTTATGTACGGGTCTTTTGCGATGGCTCTAATTCACTGATTTTGAGCATTGTCAATTATATCTCACATATATGTATCTGTATGATATAGTTATTCAGTTTCATCAAAGCACAGTGCGCGAAAAAAGTGCAAATATATACTTGAATCTGATCAAAGCCCGGAAAAAATCAATCCTTCTTAATGCAAATATTTCACTCCACTCGTCATCCTAGACGAAACTGTAAACATAAAGTCGAATATCGCATAATCTAATTTGCATAACGAATTCTTTGCTCTATCTGCCGCGCCTCTCTTTAGGCATTCAAAATTCATCATCAGTCAGTTCGCTTTCATTTGGTAACTGATGGCAATTACTGGTTTAACAAATTATTTGAAAAAAAAAAGAATAATTAATTTCATTTAAATTATCGAAAAAAAAAAAAAAAATAAATAAATAAAACAAGTAAGAAGGCTCTCGTTGAGACGGCTCGACTACGAGATACTCTGATAGGCGCGCACTCTGCTAATCGCGCAGTTGCTGCCGTAACTAACATACGAGTACTCATGTGAAAGTTCAGCTTTCTAGCACATTTAGTTTCTGAAATCTTGACCTTCATACGGACGAACGGACAGGCGGAAAGGGCTATATCAACCTTATTTTGTTTTTTTGTGTTGATCAAGAATATATATACTTTATTGCGACGACTCCTTCTGCCTCTTACATACATTTTCACAAAACCATTGAAAATGGGAATTGAAAATGGGAATTCAGGGTATAAAAAAAAAGGCGAATTGGCATATGCAATTTCTCCTTTTTCTCTGGTTATGCCAGTTTGAATAAAATGCAGGAATTATTTTGCAGTCATTTTTGCGTCACAATTATTCAATTACAGTGGCGCTCATGCATATTTTGGTGATTTTCTTTTCAAAGGGCTCATTTTTAGCCAGTGGGCCAAAGTTGAACGCTTATCCAAAATCATACAGAACACAATCTAATTTGATTAAGCGTGTCTGCCACCAAACCAAAACATATTGACGAAATCGGTTGATAGGCAAACAACAGTTGTATGCAGCTTTAATCTACATTGACGGTAAATAAAAGAAAGTACAATTTCTGTTGGTGTACTTGTTTTCTCGCAAATAATTGGGCGAAGAAGTTTAGAGTCAGATCATGAATGGAAAAAGTCTTACGTCACAATTAGCAGTGCGAAAGAGACTCTTGTCTCTAAAGCTAAAGAGCGACATTGAGACATAATCAGGAGAAAATCTTAAAAATCTGTTAAAATTATAAAAGGTGTTGACTTGTCTAAATATTCCAATCTTTTGAATACTCGTTGCAAACGTCAGTTTGCTCGAGATCCTAAACAATTTTACTCATTTCTAAACTTGAAGCGTAAATCTTCTCGTTTGCCGTCCTCATTTGTTGTTGGACTGTTTTTCTGTCTCTTTCGGTATTTTGTGTTTGATCTCAATTGCCAATATGAGCTGTTGCAAAAAATCTTGCACTTTCAGGCAGGCAGTTGATTCTGCTCAAGCGCAATTTATAAATTGCTGGTTGTGCAATAATTTGATGCATACTAAGTGTGCAGGTCTTACTGGGCGTGATTATGCCAAAATTGGTAGCGGGGGCGTACGCTGGTCTTGTCCGATGTGCTTGGAAAAGCAGATAAACTTTTCCAAAATATATAGTGCTGTGAGGGCACAATTTTTAAAACTGAAAAAGATTTCTAAAGCAGTTATCCAGTGACACATGGCTGCTGCTGAAGAAATTTTAAACCAGTATAGTTTTGAAAGTTTTCTTCCTCAACCGGAGACCCCGTTGTTATTGGTACTTCCTTCCGTAACAACATTGTAAGGCGGCAAAAGACACTGTGCATTTGAGGGAACGCCGGCGGCAACGCCTGGCCGTTCCTCGGCCGGTGGCTCTGCCTACATAGTGTTTCGCTAACCGCATCTCTCCCTTTCCTACTAACCAGTGTCCCACCTAAATAAAAAATGTGTAGGGGCCTGAGCAGACTGAGCCTCCACCCCGGCTAACGTCCAGTAAATTTCTAAGCTTACAACATCCCCAGCTACTTCGCTTGCCTCTCCATCACCTACATCACCAAGTTATGTCATCGGCAAAAATCCCATTATAGGTATTTTCCAAATAATGAATGTACGATCTTTGCGAGTGGCAACGATCGATCTCATAGAAAAGGGACAACTAATATATTATCACAGAAAAAGCGACTCTATCAACCCTAATGACGGGCTGGTGTATAACACAAGACAATATAAGCAATCAACTTAAACATAACATAACAAGTATCTCATGTTACACCAAACTCAATAGTATTATTTATTTATTTAAAAATATTGACAAAATTATTGTCATGTTTCATCTCAAAACAAGATGAAAACGTTCCTGCCACATGGCAAATGCTGTAAGATAATTTTGAAGCAACGTTCACCAAGAAGTGAGCCAAGCGACTGGCTGGCCGCTCTTTCATGCATTAGGTTATGCAAAGCGGTCTGTTAAGTTAACAGTGAAACGTCACACGGGGTCTGCCGCGCTTAAGTTTGTATGAAAATTAGGCAATTTTGGCACTGTTAACTATCTTAAAACTAGTAGACTTAACTAAGGCGATTCAAGTTGCGAATTTTCAGTTCTATATAGATTTACGAATCTGACAATATAAGGGTTTTTGAAAATGTTGTATTCTAAGCCGTTTTCTAGGCAGTTATTGCTGAAAGTAATTCGATTAACCGCCAATATCTTCGTCTTATATAACTTAAACTTTATTTTAAATGACTTTTTATTACAAAAGTAACTAGTATTAACATATACTAATCGTTTCCCGGCATTGTTAGCTTCTACCAAGATTTCTGATGGCTTTTTCAGCCAGATTATCTATTTCTGTACGTTTGGCTACTTATACTCTCAGTCCTTTTTAGGTTTCTTAATTAATAGATACTTTTTTATTCGGTCTTTGGGCTTTTTTTCTTGACATGGAACCAGGTGTGAGCGCAGCCTACCTGATATGACTTCGACATGTACTCTATTTGAATATTGAATTATATTGATATTTATGAACAATACTAATGGCGAAAATTAAAAAAAAATCATGCGTTTTGGTCATTTTTTCGGACGTAGTACCCATTTGGGAAGTGCTTTTGCTGCTGCCAGAAGGCCTCACAGTTTCTTCCATTATCTAATAAGTTTTCGTATTTTAAGTAAATAAAAGTAAGGATTGATCATTTTTATGGTTCTTACTATTCAAATTCGTTGCAAAACAACTTATTTTGGTTACTTATGAGCACTTGGAGGATCTTTGCGCCAGTGCCCGCCAAGTATCAAATAGAATAACATAGCCCACTTGGGACCGTGTGACGTCACACGGGGTCTGTTAGTTAACATCAAAAATAACGGAACTGCTCTTTGCGTAACCTACTGAGTCTTTTAACAGTGCAAAGAGGCTAAGCGACATTAGACGTGCGCTACAATACGACGTGTCGCGACGTATCACATTCGCAGCGCAAGCACACATGCATAAAAGTACGCACACACACATAGACAAGCTCGAGAAAGACGCTCCTCCCCATAGACAGTAGCCGAGTTATGCCATCAGCATCACTTCTCACAGCGTCAGCTGACACCATACCATTAGCTGCATTTCCAAGAACTACAGTCGACACTAAAGGCTTACAATCTTCCTTAATGTAAAAAACTCTTGAGCCATAAGTATCATAAGAATAACGGACACTTATTGCTAACTCAAGAGCAGACCCAATATTGTAAACAATAATATTTGTCACAGCTACATAATATAAACAAGCATCGCAGCCTCCACTAGCTATCAAAGGCTATTTGACACTTTTTGGTCACAGCCCAGCTGCATAATATAACACACTTTAGTAATAAGACGCAGCTCCAATATTGTAAACATAACAATTATCGCAGCCTCCGATGCCTAGCATAAG
Organism: Drosophila antonietae; assembly: GCA_030914385.1. Classification (NCBI taxonomy): domain Eukaryota; kingdom Metazoa; phylum Arthropoda; class Insecta; order Diptera; family Drosophilidae; genus Drosophila; species Drosophila antonietae. The sequence continues at coordinate 46,635 of JAUESO010000582.1, read as the reverse complement.
AGTATTTCACCATGATTGGAAACAAAAGAATTATATAAAAACAAGTAAGAACGTTGCAGTTAGGCGCAACTAACTGCGATATACTTTGTTCCCATAGGTGCATCTTATTCATTTAATAAACATTTAATTAACGAAATATTTCGGCAATTAGAAAACGTACATGGCAAGCAAACGCAAACGTTTTTCTTACACATACACACTATACGAGTATACACAATTTTCTATGTATACATACAAAAGTTTGCATGCCAGAATATTCTAAGAATTGTGACTGAATTGGGAATTTTTCGATCGTTACTTTAGTTTTGTCAGAGACGCTCTAGCAATGCCTTATTTGGTTTTAGTTAACACAGATGGTAAGCGCTATGCAAGCTATACTTGGGTGCGTGTGTTCGAGTCCCGCAAAAAACTTTTTTTTTTCAAAAATTATTATTTTTTAATTTTTTTTATATTTGTATATTTATTATAAAATGCTTGCTTCCAATTGATAATAATTTATAAACATACGCATATGAATTGTGCATTTAAGCTAAAACTAAAACAACTTTTCCGATTTGCCTCGCTGCTTGCTTGGCAAGCAGTTTTTCTACGCATGCATATATGTATGTATGTATGTACACAGATGTTTGTATTTGTGTATACACATCCAAGTGTGTATACATATTGCAAGAAGTGCGATTGTATTGTTTTGTTTTGTCACAAGCTGCTGATCAAGTGACCAGCTGGTCATATATATATCAAAAATATATATACTTTATTGCGACGTCTCATACATTTTCACAAAACCATTGAAAATGGGAATTCAGGGTATAAAACAAAGGCGCATTGGCATATGCAATTTCTCCTTTTTCTCTGGTTATGCCAGTTTGAATAAAATGCAGGAATTATTTTGCAGTCATTTTTGCGTCACAATAATTCAATTACAGTGGCGCTCATGCATATTTTGGTGATTTTCTTTTCAAAGGGCTCATTTTTAGCCAGTGGGCCAATGTTGAACGCTTATCCAAAATCATATAGAACACAATCTAATTTGATTAAGCGTGTCTGCCACCAAACTAAAACAAATCAACGAAATCGGTTGATAAGTAAACAACATTTGTATGCAGCTTCAATCTACATTGACGGTAAATAAAAGAAAGTACAATTGTGCATATTGCAAATGCTCAATTGGCGCAAAACTTTTTGACATCCGGTGCCTCACAACCATGTGGCTAAGTTGCCTTTCGTTCATAGGTCGACCAAAACGGAAGAGCAGGAAGCAGCTTTATGCCTACGCACTGCCAAACCCATTGCGATTGCAAGAAAATGTCAAAATTGTGTGTGGAGCAGTTGGGCAGAACAAAGTGCACCTACATTATTAAAAATGTACTCGCAGTGCATTTCATAGAAAAGGTGTAGTACTCTACCAGGATAATGCGAGACCCCATACAAGTTGATAACTCGCCAAAAGCTATTCAAGCTTGAATGGGATGTGCTACCACACCCACCATATTCTCCAGACTTGGCACCTTTGGACTATTACTTGTTCCGGTCTCAGCAGAATTTTTTGATGGACGTCAAAAACCATATGAACTAGTTTTTTGCAGCAAGGATCAAAAATTTTATGAGCATGGAATCAATCTGTTGCCCGAAAGATGGCAAAATAGAGAATAAAGAGTGCTTACACTGAGTTGAGGATGTCAGTTCCCTCTCTGAAACTGCTAAAATGTGTATGTCATTCAATTCAATAAAAACATTACAAATAGGCAGGCAATAGTCGATATCCTGCTCGTTATCTTAGTTGCAGCGACAAACGCAGCAAGTAATGAAAATGAAACGTGAACCTAGACAACGGCTTAGCGATCCCAAGGGATACTTTACAAACCATCTGTTACACTTGTGTGCATGGAATTAATTGTACCTTTCCAGTGCCTGGAAGTAATTTTAAGGTATATAAGCACTAGGATTTTAAGAAATAAACAGTTTACTAGTGAAAACCGAAAAAAGCGGACATATCAGCGGCAAATTAACGACGCAGGAACCATAAGGAAGACAACGGGATTCCAAACAATCACGCAGAGCCACCCTTCAGAGAAGACTGGAGCAAGATTAAGATAAGTCGTAATATTACTTTGTTTTGTTTTACGAATAAGATTAAAAAAAAAAAAAATCTGTTAGAAAAAATTATAGCACTTTTAAGAAAACAATCGGACTTAGTGTCCAGATTAATGAAATTAGACTCATCAGAGGAGATAGGGCCACCTAGAGACATTCTAGAAGAGCTAGGCAGTATACAAAATGAGCTAGAGAACAATAATACAATATTGTTAAAAGTGGGTGTAATAGACCACCCATATTTTAACAATAAGGAGTTTGAGAAAGCGGTAAAAACCATAAAAGAGATAAAATCAGAAATTCTGAGTAGGGGAAAACAGAAAGAAGAGATTAGGCAGATAGGAACAGTTACAGTTCATGAGGAGGCAGAATTCGAAAACAAAGTCGATCAAGTAAGAAAATATTTAATAGAAACGAATGAGAAATGGAATAGAATTTCAAAACGAATCCAGGAACTACAACAAATATGAATCAAACAAAACGTTTTGAAGAAGGGGTAATCGAACTAGAGTTTGATATTCAAATACCATCAGCGCATTAGAAGCGAAGAATATTACCCCAGTTCAACCTACTATCCAAAGAATGGGACTCATTCGCTCAGTTATTTGGTGACTTTATCGATAAAAGACAACCATTAACTTCTTCTATAAAATTCAGTTACTTAAAATCCTCGATGAGAGGAGAAGCAAAGAGCATGGTTGTTAACTGGGTCCGCTGATAATTATACTGTAGCTTCGAGCTACTTTAAATACATCGCAAAGGTACTGCTTAACACCCCAAAATCAGTGTTGCACGATCTGCGAATAAGATTATTGTACTGGAGGACTTAAAGCTTGTTCTCGCGCCTTTGACTACGCGACAAAAGAGACATCATCGAGTAATTTAGTCACTGCATCATTAATTATACCAATAGTATGCGGACTTATACATAACTTAGAAAAAATAAATTCCCAACTGGTCTCTGATGATGGTCGTGAGGCATATAATTCAGTAATGGAAGGAATTCGACAAAGGCTCATGCAATACGAAAAACGCACAGTCACCCGAATGGCAACTCTTGGATCTCAGATTCAAAAAGGAAGGTTTCCTATCGATGCCGAATACCAGCGAGTCCCAAAAAATTTTCGACAATGAACTTGCTCGCGTCTCCCACTTCCGATGTACAATGCTTGACAGCACCGAACCGAAGCTCTACAGAACCAAAAGTTTTTGAATTCCTAGAAAAAAAAAAAAAAGTACAAAATGGGCGAGTGGACTCAATTTTGGCACTTTGTCAATATTTCGGACCCGTCTTGTGAAAGTGAACAAAATTAAATAGAACTGAGTGTTACAAATACAATATACATATACATATGTATATCCAAGGCAAATCAACAAATCATTAAAATGTAGCAATGCATCTAACTGCTCACAAACGTAATACTTGTAAGAAAAGGTGAAGTCAGAAATCCAATTACAACTCAAAGAAAGCGCATTGAGAAGGAGACGAGATATTTACCAATATTCAATGGACAGGAGTGAACTTTACATGGTTTCGTGGCCGCAGTGAACCAGATGATGGAGGAATGAATACGGGGACAACAACCAGGTGTTCACTGTCATATTCAACACCAATATACAAGGTCAGGCTAGAGCCATGCTTAACATTAATCCACCAACAAATTTGACGTGTAGGCTTGCCGGTAGTTGGTTTGGGTGGACGGATATATCCGCGTACCTTGAGCTGTGGTGGCCAATGAGCTCTGCTATAGTCGGCATCTTGAGATCTGTATGGAGTATTTCGTTCCTTACGAACCATTCGGCTCCAGTCCACTTTCTCAGAGTTTTATTCTGTAATATTTGAACTTTTTTAATGTGCGTTTGCGCAGCAGATCCCCATAATTTTATAGCGTATGTGAATACAGGTATTTTTAAAATAATTTTTTAACAATTCTTTTGAAGTAATAATACTGCTAATACTTTTTTGGCGTGAATTTGGGCCTTTTTTAGAAAATGAAGTATAACTAATAGAGAAGAGTTAAAATCACACATATACACACACACATACGGCCATAATGAAAACTATTCCGAATTTAAAAATGCAACAGCCAAAAGTAAATTGTACTTTAGGCTATGCCAGGACTATCGAAGATCGCATTACGATGCCTAACCACCTCAGGTAGCTCAGTGCCTTCGGAACGACTTGCTTCGCCAATAAAATGTGTTTTCTGCGACTACCGAAGTCGTATAACGGATAACAGAAACGGTTCTTTTTTTTCAAATCTTTGAGTACCGAATACTGGAGGAAATCGGTCTTTATCGTTTGAATAAAAAATACGTACGAGATACTAGAGGCAATCAGGGTGGAGTTGAAGGATAGCTGACTCCCCATTGCGGTTATCAAATTGCTTCGTTCAGGTTATGGTGGACAGCAAAGAGCTACAGTTGCTCTTCCAGTTGGGAAAGCCAAAACTCTGCTCGAGCTGTCCAAAATTAGAATAGGATGGGTAGTATGCCGTATCCGAGACGTGGACCAGCCTAAACGCTGTTTCAAGTGCCTCGATTACGGTCATATATCAGCTAACTGCGCTAGCGACTGTTGCCTAATGGGTGACTGCTCCAAGTGTGGCGAGATGGGTCACAGTGTAAAAGCATGCACCAATCCGCAAAATTTTAGCCTCTGTGTCCGAAAAGGCGAAAGCAGGCAGTTCCTAGTGCCCATTCTACCGTGAAGCTGCGCGTAAAATGAAGCGTTGAGGTGCCTGCAGCTTAATTTAAATCATTGTTACTGCCCAAGACCTACTAGAGCAGACTGTAAGGGAAAAATGTTTAGACGTAGCCTCTCTCAGTGAGCTTCATCACTGTAAGATCACCTGCCCCAGAACGTGGGGACATTAGGACTTAATGTCAAAGCCGTTGTAGAGCCGTCTTTTATAGAGGGGGTATACACATTTCCAAGCTTAGTTTTTATGTTAATGATAAATAAATATTTACGATATATAAAGATTGATAGTGTATAAGTTTTGTTAGAGAATAAGCTTGTTTAAATTGAGATCTCAGCGCGCGAGACGGTCACACACTGGCGGGTACTATCACATGTATGCCTCTCGAATTGGACGAAGGCATAATTACTTTACACACTCGGAAAAAGGAAAAAGGTCCTATGAATTCAATAATACACAGTATCATTAGTTGCAAATTTTACATAAAACCTTAATTTCCAACTAAACATGATACATAATTCAATAAATAAATTCCTTGTGAGCCAACAGTAAATTATTCAAATATGGAAAGCATCCTAAAATTATCCTATATAAAGTAGGGGGAAGTGCACGTGACACTCAACTTCCGAACCGAACGGTGTTATCGTGTGACTATCTGTGTTTTTCTTATTGTGACAAAACATTAAAAAATATTTGTGGAAAAAATAGCTAGAAAAAAAGAGAGTTAGGGAAAAGTGGCCAAAAAGATATAATAGAAACATGTGGTGCCAGCTACAGGAAGAGTTCTGTCAATTTTCCGGTTAAACTATTTTCTTTCCCATCAAAAGAAATTGAATTCCATCCCAAATTAATGAGAAGCTTTAAGCTAGTTTCTAAATAGAGAGAGAGGGGTTTCATTTAGAGTTAGGAGGGTAAAAAAAAAATGCTCTTACGACAATTTACAGTTTTCCACATGTTTCAGAACAATCAAAATTTTTATGTAAAATGCTTTTGAAAAATACTAATTTTTATAATAGTGCTGAAGAGGTTCTCTCACAAAATATTATTTTTTATTCTGCCAGGGCATATGAATATCTTAGAGATGTTCTTCATTTAAAACTCCTATTTAAGAAAATTGATGGGCGATTTTTAAGAACTTAGCACCTGGATTTAATCCAGAGTTGCTAGAAAATCTGCAGGGATTGTGGGAAAAATGAGTGATAAGGGAAAGTTTGCAGTATTAGTTTTCAATGAGGTACAAATTAAGAAAGGTCTTCAATATAATTCATCTCTTGACGAGATTCAGTGGTTTGAAAATGATGGAGAAGAAAGAACCAAGTTTCTAGGTTAGCAGGTCTGTGTTTTCCTTTTTGAAAATTGGAAATATTTTTTTAGGCTATACTGTTTCAGCGAATGGCATAAAATATTCAGACGTTAAGTCTAAAGTTGAGGCAAACAACCCAAGCATTAGGACTTAATGTCAAAGCAGTTGTTTGCGATCAGGCTTATAAAGTAGGGGTAGTGCATTTGTCATGACAACATGACACGTAATTTAATAAATAAATTCCTTGTGAGCCAACAGTAAATTATTCGAATATGGAAAACATCCTAAAATTATCCTATATAAAGTAGGGGGAAGTGCACTTGACACTCAACTTCCGAACCGAACGGTGTTATCGTGTGACTATCTGTGTTTTTCTTAGAAAAGAGTTACGGAAAAGTGGCCAAAAAGATATAATAGAAACATGTGATGCCAGAGTTCTGTCAATTTTCCGGTTAAACTATTTTCTTTCCCATCAAAAGAAATTGAATTCCATCCCAAATTAATGAGAAGCTTTAAGCTAGTTTTTAAATAGAGGGGGGTTTCATTTAGAGTAAGGAGGGTAAAAAAAAAAATGCCTTTACGACAATTTACAGTTTTCCACATGTTTCAGAACAATCAAAAGTTTTATGTAAAATGCTTTTGAAAAATACTAATTTTTATAATAGTGCCCATTTAAGAAATCTTTAAATTGATGGGCGATTTTTAAGAACTTAGCACCTGGATTTAATCCAGAGTTGCTAGAAAATCCGCAGGGATTGTGGGTAAATGAGTGATAAGGGAAAGTTTGCAGTATTAGTTTTCAATGAGGTAAAAATTAAGAAAGGTCTGCAATATAATTCATCTCTTGACAAGATTCAGTGGTTTGAAAATGATGGAGAAGAAAGAACTAAGTTTCTAGGTTAGCAGGTCTGTGTTTTCCTTTTTGAAAATTGGAAATATTTTTTAAGCTATACTGTTTCAGCGAATGGCATAAAATATTCAGACGTTAAGTCTAAAGTTGAGGCAAACAACCCAAGCATTAGGACTTAATGTCAAAGCAGTTGTTTGCGATCAGGCTTATAAAGTAGGGGTAGTGCATTTGTCATGACAACATGACACGTAATTTAATAAATAAATTCCTTGTGAGCCAACAGTAAATTATTCGAATATGGAAATCATCCTGTTTCTCACACATTTAGATTGTTAAAAAGAATATAGAGGAAATCACAAATTTTCCATTCCAAATATGAAATACTCAATAAATTAAGAAAATGTCAATAGCCCACAACTATGACCAAAGGATTCCACCATTCTTTTATCACATTATAATAGCGGAAGGTATTAAACACAATTTTAATTAAAGTTCAAGCTATAATTCATTTCCCAATACCAAGAACACTAAACGAGATCAAGTCATTCTTAGGTCTATGGAGATTTTTTTTAACCAACGAAATGGTTAAATAATATAAAAACATGAATACTTGAAACATTACTATCTGACATGGACAATGATGGTCTTCAATATTATTGATGGTCTTCAATATTATTACCATGATTTAAATTAAGATAAATTAAGGCCAGCAGTGTACAGCAGCATAGTGCGCGAAAAAGTGCAAATATTTACTTGAATCTGACGCTATACATATGTACATTTCCCTATCGAAAACCTACATAACCTGCCCTGTAAAACAAATTAATAATTATAAGGCGGCTCACTTCCTATGGCGCCTCACATTTCTTGTTGGTAGTATGTAAGAACATTGCTTGTAGTTTGTAAGGGCATCGTTCGTAGGAATTCAAATTGAATTGAAATTTAAATTGTAAGCTCAGCGCGCGCAGTCTCGACGATCGGCAATGCGACCCTGGCGTGTTGAAAGGCTCCGTGGCAGAGTTGCATTGCCGATAGCGAGGAGAGCTGCGCCTCGAGGGCAATGCTCGGAAGATGAGCCGGCATTCGATCGCAACGCTCCGAACTGGGCTGTCAAAAGAAAAATAGATTTAATTATAGAACGTGTCGAAAGAAAAACACAAGAAACGTATCTAAAGTGCGGTTAAGAGAAAATACCAAAAGAATCCACGTGAGTTTTGATTTTGAGTAGCAATAGAAGAACACTAAGGTAGTTAGCGCAGCAAGCTTGACCTCCCCGTATTTTTTTTAACAATTAACCAGGCAGTTCCAGAATGTGGCTATGACCCGTTCGCCGGGTGGATAAAATCCCTGGCACTGTAAAAGACACTGCGCCTTTGGCCGGCGGCTCTGCCTCCATAGCGCTTCGCTAATAGCATCTTTCCCTTTCCTCCTAATCGGTGTCCCGCCTAAACAAATAATTTGTAGGGGCCCTGGGCAGATTGAGCCCGCACCTCGGCTAACATCTAGAAAATCCATAAACCATATGAAGCGACTGGACAGAAATAAAAATTCTCCTTTTCTTTTTCATTATGCACGGCAAAATATTCAACAGTTCACGATCGAACTCAATAGATTCCTTTCCATTCTCGCTTTTATATATTCTGCCTCCGATTACTATCATTCAACCGATACAGTTACTTCAATACAAATAGCGGAGTCAAATTATTACGCAGACAGGATAGACTTTTATGTACGGGTCTTTTGCGATGGCTCTAATTCACTGATTTTGAGCATTGTCAATTATATCTCACATATATGTATCTGTATGATATAGTTATTCAGTTTCATCAAAGCACAGTGCGCGAAAAAGTGCAAATATATACTTGAATCTGATCAAAGCCCGGAAAAAATCAATCCTTCTTAATGCAAATATTTCACTCCACTCGTCATCCTAGACGAAACTGTAAACATAAAGTCGAATATCGCATAATCTAATTTGCATAACGAATTCTTTGCTCTATCTGCCGCGCCTCTCTTTAGGCATTCAAAATTCATCATCAGTCAGTTCGCTTTCATTTGGTAACTGATGGCAATTGCTATATAATAATATAAATATACATAAATATAATTAATTTCATTTGAATTATCGAGAAAAAAATTAAAACAAGTAAGAAGGCTCTCGTTGAGACAGCTCGACTACGAGATACCCTCATAGACCCGCGCTCTGCTAACCACGCAGTTGCTGCCATGGCTCGTACTGAAAGGACTATATCAACCTTTTTTTTTTCTTTTTTTTTTGTGCTGATCAAAAATATATATACTTTATTGCGACGTCTCATACATTTTCACAAAACCATTGAAAATGGGAATTCAGGGTATAAAAAAAAAAGGCGAATTGGCATATGCAATTTCTCCTTTTTCTCTGGTTATGCCAGTTTGAATAAAATGCAGGAATTATTTTGCAGTCATTTTTGCGTCACAATTATTCAATTACAGTGGCGCTCATGCATATTTTGGTGATTTTCTTTTCAAAGGGCTCATTTTTAGCCAGTGGGCCAATGTTGAACGCTTATCCAAAATCATATAGAACACAATCTAATTTGATTAAGCGTGTCTGCCACCAAACTAATACAAATCAACGAAATCGGTTGATAAGTAAACAACATTTGTATGCAGCTTCAATCTACATTGACGGTAAATAAAAGAAAGTACAATTGTGCATATTGCAAATGCTCAATTGGCGCAAAACTTTTTGACATCCGGTGCCTCACAGCCATGTGGCTAAGTTGCCTTTCGTTCGTAGGTCGACCAAAACGGAAGAGCAGGAAGCAGCTTTATGCCTACGCACTGCCAAACCCATTGCGATTGCAAGAAAATGTCAAAATTGTGTGTGGAGCAGTTGGGCAGAACAAAGTGCACCTACATTATTAAAAATGTACTCGCAGTGCATTTCATAGAAAAGGTGTAGTACTCTACCAGGATAATGCGAGACCCCATACAAGTTTGATAACTCGCCAAAAGCTATTCAAGCTTGAATGGGATGTGCTACCACACCCACCATATTCTCCAGACTTGGCACCTTCGGACTATTACTTGTTCCGGTCTCAGCAGAATTTTTTGATGGACGTCAAAAACCATATGAACTAGTTTTTTGCAGCAAGGATCAAAAATTTTATGAGCATGGAATCAATCTGTTGCCCGAAAGATGGCAAAATAGAGAATAAAGAGTGCTTACACTGAGTTGAGGAAGTCAGTTCCCTCTCTGAAACTGCTAAAATGTGTATGTCATTCAATTCAATAAAAACATTACAAATAGGCAGGCAATAGTCGATATCCTGCTCGTTATCTTAGTTGCAGCGACAAACGCAGCAAGTAATGAAAATGAAACGTGAGCCTAGACAACGGCTTAGCGATCCCAAGGGATACTTTACAAACCATCTGTACACTTGTGTGCATGGAATTAATTGTACCTTTCCAGTGCCTGGAAGTAATTTTAAGGTATATAAGCACTAGGATTTTAAGAAATAAACAGTTTACTAGTGAAACCGAAAAAAGCGGACATATCAGCGGCAAATTAACGACGCAGGAACCATAAGGAAGACAACGGGATTCCAAACAATCACGCAGAGCCACCCTTCAGAGAAGACTGGAGCAAGATTAAGATAAGTCGTAATATTACTTTGTTTTGTTTTACGAATAAGATTAAAAAAAAAAAAAAAAAAAATCTGTTAGAAAAAATTATAGCACTTTTAAGAAAACAATCGGACTTAGTGTCCAGATTAATGAAATTAGACTCATCAGAGGAGATAGGGCCACCTAGAGACATTCTAGAAGAGCTAGGCAGTATACAAAATGAGCTAGAGAACAATAATACAATATTGTTAAAAGTGGGTGTAATAGACCACCCATATTTTAACAATAAGGAATTTGAAAAGCGGTAAAAACCATAAAAGAGATAAAATCAGAAATTCTGAGTAGGGGAAAACAGAAAGAAGAGATTAGGCAGATAGGAACAGTTACAGTTCATGAGGAGGCAGAATTCGAAAACAAAGTCGATCAAGTAAGAAAATATTTAATAGAAACGAATGAGAAATGGAATAGAATTTCAAAACGAATCCAGGAACTACAACCCAAATATGAATCAAACAAAACGTTTTGAAGAAGGGGTAATCGAACTAGAGTTTGATATTCAAATACCATCAGCGCATTAAACGCGAAGAATATTACCCCAGTTCAACCTACTATCCAAAGAATGGGACTCATTCGCTCAGTTATTTGGTGACTTTATCGATAAAAGACAACCACTAACTTCTTCTATAAAATTCAGTTACTTAAAATCCTCGATGAGAGGAGAAGCAAAGAGCATGGTTGTTAACTGGGTCCGCTAATAATTATACTGTAGCTTCGAGCTACTTTAAATACTCATGCCGCCATCGCAAAGGTACTGCTTAACACCCCAAAATCAGTGTTGCACGATCTGCGGATAAGATTATTGTACTGGAGGACTTAAAGCTTGTTCTCGCGCCTTTGACTACGCGACAAAAGAGACATCATCGAGTAATTTAGTCACAGCATCATTAATTATACCAATAGTATGCGGACTTATACATAACTTAGAAAAAAAAATTCCCAACTGGTCTCTGATGATCGTCGCGAGGCATTAATGGAAGGAATCCGACAAAGACTCATGCAATACGAAAAACGCATAGTTAGCCGAATGGCAACTCTTTTGGATCCTAGATTCAAAAAGGAAGGTTTTCTATCTATGCCGAATGCCAGCGAATCCCAAAAAATTTTTCAAAATGAACTTGCTACACTCTACAGAGTTTTGCTCGCGTCTCCCACTTCCGATGTATAATGCTTGACAGCACCGAACGGCAGCTCTACAGAACAAAAACTTTTTGAACTCCTAGAACAAAATATTACAAAAACAAAAAATGTACGAAATGGGCGAGTGGTTCAATTTTTTCAAAAACATCGAAACAATGATGTCAAACAACGATGTTTCTCCAGCACTACCTCTATGGAATTTTTTAGTTGTGTCTTAAATGAAAATAATGATTTAATTAAGTGGGACATCAGTTTCGAAGATGAAGAGTTATCTTCAGATTCTGAAGCCTACTTTTAGTGGACCACCTACTAGCTAGAAGCATCTCCAGAAAAAGCCACACATTAATGGTAACTTTGAGCCTTCGACAGAATAGGAATTCACTCAATACTCGATCAACTTACACGTTACACGTTAAATATCCTCTACGAAGCACGTACTGCAGCATTAGAGGACAGAAGAGAACTCCTAACGGCCAACCTAACCAAATCCCTGATCGCAGCAAAAATCATACAATATTCAAACACACAAACCTAACCCTAACTATAAAATCTGTATATAACAGAATATATGTATGTAAATACTCTTAGTCTAGACTAGTACGAGCTGCAGTCGATAGTTGCCATAGCCTTAAGAAAAAAAGCACGATTTTTTTTATTAGTGACAATTATTACGCGTCAAATTTTAGAATTAAGTTGTGCAATTATTGTATTAATGTGGATTTATGTTAGAATAGTGAAAAATAAACAAATATATACATATATGAAAGGAACAAAAATTAAGGTTTTCTTTGTTTATCTAATAAGTGCCGTCTGTACATATAAACAGATATGCTTACGAGATTCAGCTGTAGATCGGCAGAGACTCTAACAATGGATATGATTTTTACTAATCCTAAAGTGCATTGTGTTCATGCAAAGCTATGCAGATTACATAGGTTTACGCCTTTACCTCATGGACGTTCGCCTACGTTTTACCTACGGACTCTTATTGAGCGTCGGATGACGCGTTGTCCGGACGTCGATCAGATCAAAGTATATATTTGCACCTTTTCGCTCACCATGCATTGATATATTTACTATATCATATATATACAACACATATGTTCGACTTCAATAGAATATTTAAGTTTGATGGTGGAAGTACCAAGATTTATCAAGTGGATTTGACTTAAATCCAAATATGCCTCAAATAAAAGGTATTTAATTTGATCTTTTTTATGTATTTATTTTATTTTTCAGCATTTCTACAGGTGCCAGCGTACTCAGGTTCATTACGTTTAGTCTTTCTATTTACCAAACGACGCCAATTATATCGCTTAGAGTGCTACGCATTTGTTTGCGTATTGTAGTACTTAAATATCTATCCTGTTTGCGTGACAATTTGACTCATTTATTCCGCTATCATAAGTCCGTAATATTTATATATGCATGTATATATAATAATGAATTATATATTAGCATGCCTTTTTACGGGCAGCTACCTAAAGTGGCGACCTCGTGTGGATGCATGTTGGCCAAGTTGACGTTAAAATGCCTGTAAAAACTTTCAAAATGCTTTGGTCGATCCGAATTTTTGGATGTAGATTCATTAGATATATTTTAATAAGGAACTTTAAAGGTTTTTTTTTCAAACTTGCTTACATACTAAAGTTTCTAAGCTGGTTACATAAATCGAGCTATATATCAACTTTTGCTCGTTCTTAACTTTCTTATAAAACCTGATTTATTTAGTATTTTGCTCAAAGACCCTTAGCTTTGATCACATTGACAATGCGCCTAGGCATACTCGCCATCAATTTTTCAATATGGGCGTGAGGAATTTTGCTCCACTCTGCCTGAATCCGACACCAAAGGTCATCCATCCCTGTCGGTGCTGTGTCATATTTTAAGTCGTTTTTTAAACAAAACCCATCAATTTTCTATAGGGTTTAGGTCTGGACTTTGTGCAGGCCAATCCATTATCAAACATTTTCGACTGCCGAGCCAAGTCATGCTGAAAAATGACTTCTTCCTCCGGATACGCACTATCATCAACAAATTCTAATACGTTGGTCTTCTGAATATTTAGATAGTCTTCCATCTTCATAATTCCACCGATCTTAACCAATGGGCCGATGTTCCACTATGTGAAACAGTCCCATACCATAACTTCACCTCCACCATGCTTCATGGTCATTTTGATCTGATGATTTTAATTTTTGCGATGCCAATAATATTGCTTTCCGTAAGACTGGAAACAGTTTATTTTGGTTTCATCTAGCCAAATAACCCTCTTTCAGTCGGGTCCAGACCAAAATAAACCGTTTCCAGTCTTACGGAAAGCAATATTATTGGCATCGCAAAAATTAAAATCATCAGATCAAAATGACCATGAAGCATGGTGGAGGTGAAGTTATGGTATGGGACTGTTTCACATAGTGGAACATCGGCCCATTGGTTAAGATCGGTGGAATTATGAAGATGGAAGACTATCTAAATATTCAGAAGACCAACGTATTAGAATTTGTTGATGATAGTGCGTATCCGGAGGAAGAAGTCATTTTTCAGCATGACTTGGCTCGGCAGTCGAAAATGTTTGATAATGGATTGGCCTGCACAAAGTCCAGACCTAAACCCTATAGAAAATTGATGGGTTTTGTTTAAAAAACGACTTAAAATATGACACAGCACCGACAGGGATGGATGACCTTTGGTGTCGGATTCAGGCAGAGTGGAGCAAAATTCCTCACGCCCATATTGAAAAATTGATGGCGAGTATGCCTAGGCGCATTGTCAATGTGATCAAAGCTAAGGGTCTTTGAGCAAAATACTAAATAAATCAGGTTTTATAAGAAAGTTAAGAACGAGCAAAAGTTGATATATAGCTCGATTTATGTAACCAGCTTAGAAACTTTAGTATGTAAGCAAGTTTGAAAAAAAAAAAACCTTTAAAGTTCCTTATTAAAATATATCTAATGAATCTAAATCCAAAAATTTGGATCGACCAAAGCATTTTGAAAGTTTTTACAGGCATTTCAACGTCAACTTGGCCAACATGTGTCCACACGTGCTCGCCACTGTAAATATTTTTCTCGCCTCCTGCTGCTACTTTTAGTTTCTCAATTGTAAATTAAACATCTCCTTCGGAGCGTTGGACTGAGAAACAAGAAATCAAAGCAGTCTATTATTTTGTCAATGAATATCGAGTGCTTTGATTTTTTCTTTTTTTCTCTCAGGAAATTAGATACTTTCATGACCTGCAATTAGCCACAAAAAGTGTATTGCATTCATGGCATAATTACATATAACAATTTCATCTGAAATCGCTTACTTTATTTATTATTTGCAGTTTATTTTTTTTTTTTTTTTCTTTTCTTTTTTGTCGGTGTGAAGCATATTTTCAATTTAATGTCACATTATTTAATATGCTTTCTATGATTGACTTCTGCATCTATATGTAGGTGTTTGCATTGTGTCCTCTTAAAAAAATATTATTGGACGACGCCAAGCTTCAATTTAGAGTATTTTGTGGATACGACAAAGCATATCATCATTTATTATAATAATGCAATATGTGCGTTAGCACAAGGCTTTAAAGAGCTCTGTTCCAAAACAAATGTCATGGAACTTTCTTAATTGCTTAAGAGCAAAGTAAGAATTAATTTATTTGTCTCTTTATGCTCGATGCAAACTCGTTTGCATCGGCAGGAATACTTTTCAGCTTCCTGCAGCTTCTGCTCAGCTCTTTGAGTATTTTACGACCATCTCTCACAGCTGCTGTTTAGAGAATGATGCGTTCGTGCAAGTTGAGCATAGCCATGTATGTATGTATAAGAAATCAACGTTAGAAAAAGCCAAAGCTACATTCGAGCTGCGCTACAACATGGCCACCATAAAGAGCAGCTCTTCGACATCGATAGCAGTGCACGCACACATGCGCGCCACACACAGAGATAATTTCGAGAGAGCACACTCACCATGATCACTGCGAGCCAGTGCTGCCAGTTTGACAATTTAGTGGCTAGATCTGGCCGCTTTTAAAACAATTTGCAACTTTTATTTTGTAAATACTATTAGCCACAAATCTAGCAATTTTAAATTATTTTTTAGCAATTTCAGCAACTTTATTATAAAACTAGCAATTCTTATATTTTTCTTCAGTGTTTTTGCATTTTGTATGCCTTTTTTACGATTAAGATATCGGAACTTGTATTTAACCCAGTTGTTCGATTATATGAATTAGTTTATGGTGTTTGATAACTCTTTAAATGTGATGTGGTGAACAAGAACAAGATGCCGAAAGTATATAAGCAAAGCTTTCGTGATGCCTGGCTGCAAGATGACGACTTCAAGCAATGGATTCGTAAGGATTGCACTGATCAAACACGCGCTTATTGTGCGTATTGCAAATCAACTATTAACGCTAAGCTTTTGACATCCGCCACCACGGTGCGTCAAAAAAACATGTGACTGTAATGGGCGCATGTACCCAAAAGAATAAGTTGCCTTTTGTTAGAAAATCAACCAAAACCGAGGAGCAGGAAGCAGCATTATCCTCGCATATTGCTCAGCACACGGCGAATGCCACAGTTGATCACCTATCAAAATTGTGTGTAAGCCAATTTTCCGCTTCCAAAGCTGCTGCAAATATAAAATTAAGCCGAACAGAGTGCACCTACATTATTAAAAATGTATTGGCAATGCATTTCATAGACGATTTGCGGAACGACATTGGAAGCTCGGCTTTTAGTCTCCTGCTAGACAAATCTACTAACATTATTATCTACTACATATGTATATTTGTTAAATATCCAAATTTTAATGGTTTAGCAATTTTTGTTTGGCAATTTTCACAAAATTTTTAGCTATTTTTAGACACTTATTTTTCCAAATCTAGCAATTTTCGCTTAAGAGATTCTGGCAGCACTGCTGCGAGCACACTTGCGCACCGAAAGCACGCACACACACAAAGATGACTGCGATGACTGAATCAAAAAGCTTGAAAAATGTGTGAGAAGCTTTTAGAAGAGAAGCTAAAGATCTACATACATATGTACATACATATGTAAATAGTTTGACGCTCAAATTTGAGAGCACTTTTCAAAAGAGTCACGTCGGCCTCTGTAGATGCTATACAACAGTGATGCCAATTTGTCCTTTTTCCGGACAGATCTGTCCTGTTTTTAAGCGCTTTGTCCGGAAAAAATATCAAACATCCCCTATCCGGAAATCTGTCCTTTTTTTGTGAATGCGAATCGTGTTCATATTTTCCCAGTTGGTTGGTTGTTTTCCCAGTTGATCGGTTGTTGATGCAACAGAATTTTATTAAATAACATTGCAGAGCAGTTTAACAGAACTTTAGCATAAAATATACTAAATTGTGTACCGATATTTGGTTAAGAACAGCGCCAAAATAAGTATAACAGTGATAAATTGATAGTGTAGGAGGTTTATATGTATTATCGATATCGTTTCTTATCTAAAATTTAATTTGAAAAGAGTGATAAAATGCCCAAGGAGATGTATAAACAACAATTTCGGGATTGCTGGCTACAGCAGCCAGATTTCAAGTCGTGGATAGCCCGGGATGAGAACGACAATAATAAGGCGTACTGGAAATACTGCAAATGCAGTATAAATTGCAAAATTGACCAAATTCGCGCACATATGCAAAACGCATCGTGTTTTGCCCAAAAAAATAAAATATGCTTTAAGCCTCCGGAATGTCCCCAAACTTGTCGCCAGGCACAACTTGTGTTGTATTAGCTATAAGTTGCCAGAAGAGTGCTTGGCGCGTGTTGGATCCATGGCGACATACGAGGCCAGGGAAGAGGAAGATGATAATATAATTGACAATGCCTTGAAATTGTTATAATAAAAAAGAAAAAAATACAAATTTAGAAAAACAAATGTTTTTGTCCTGTTTTCTGTCCTTTTTCTTTAGATTTTCTGCCTTTTTTCCGTATTTTACGGACAGTTTTGCTTTTTTTTCAAAAAAAAAATTGGCATCACTGCTATACAAGCACTCATGCGCAACAAAAATACGCACACACACACACACACACACACACAGAGAGAGACGACTGGCAACAAGAGAGAGAGAGACAGTTTTCGACATGTGCTGCAGCGCACACACACATGCATACTGTGAGAACGAATAGCAAGCACACATGCTTGCACAGTGTGTGCGCACATACAATGATAACTTCGAGATAGTAGTGCACGTACACATGCTTACTGCGAACACGATATCGCAAGCACACTTGCGCACCGAAAGCACGAATACACACAAAAATTACTTCGAGAGTAGTGTTGTCATTTTACTTGTTTCAAGCTACAAAGCTTAGAAAAAGGAATGTATGTATGTATGTACATATGTATGTACAGTCTGTCAACAATTAGTTGACACACTGGAAACAAATTTGATATTATTGATTATGGATGCAAATATCTAAGTCAATAATACAAAAAATCAATCTTTTTTTATATGGAAATCTGTTTAATATTATTTCATGAATTTATATATAAAAATAGAAAACAAAATATTCAATATGTAATAAATAAATCAAGAAAAATAAATATCAGTAACTATGATTAATTAAATAAATTTTAATATTTAGTATGTCCTCCCTGGGTATTTAAAACATGTTGGCTGCGTTTTTTCATGGAAAAAATTAAATTTTGAACAAAATCAGGAGGGATTTTCTCCCTTTGTTCTTTTTTTTTTTTTTGGTGGTGAAATAATAACACAATTAGAAATATATATTTTGTTTTATTTTTATATATCTTTATTTTTAGTTTCCTTTAATGTTTAGCTTATTCTACTTGTATTTTTGTAAAATATGACGCTCAAAATCTGGCAACACTGTTCGAGAGATTCACGTCAGCCACTGTAGTAGCGCACGCACACTGCGTAAATGTAATACAAGCACACATGCGCAACAAAAGTACGCAAACACACACAACACACACAGATGACCAGCAACGAGTAAGACACTTTTCGGGATGAGGTGCAGCGCAGATACACATGCATACTGCGAACACCCTACCCAAGCGCACATGCGCGCCAAATATACGCACACACACCTAGAAGACTTCGAAAGAGTCACGCTAGCCTCTGTAGTAGCGCACGCATACATGCATACTGCATAAAAGAAACACAAGAACACATGCGCAACAAATATACGCACACACACCAAGACGATTTCGAGAGAGTCACGCCAAATCAATAGTAGCGAAAGAATGCACACACATACACAGATGATACATCATAGAAAGAGACAGCTTTCGGCATTTTAAGCAGCGCACACACACATGCATACAGCGAGAACTCATAGCAACAGTGTTGCCATTTTAGCTTATATTAAGCTAGATCTGGCTTATTTCAAAATTAAATAGTTTAGAAAGTGGTTCATATGCTTATAGCTTGAAATCTAGCTTATTTCAAATTAAGCTTATTTTGGCTTTAAACAAATTTCTATATAACGATTTTTTTTAAGAGATTGTAAAGTATTTTTGTGATATTTTTAAGGGGCAATTCAAACTGAAAAAATATTTTTCGGTGAATTTTTGTATCTTTTCAGCGTAATTTTATGATAATATATATAAAATGTAATAGAATAATAATTTTATGTTAATATTATTTGGTCATTTGGTCAAGCGCTTCAAATATATAAAAAATGACGAAAGTAATATATAAGCAAAATTTCTGTGAATCTTGGATAAATATGGATGAATTCAAGGAATCGCTTCGCAAAGTCCCAACAGACTGCTTTTGTAAAACAACAATTGGGGCTAATCTATGCGAATGGCAAAGAAACATGTTGCATGTATGCAAAACAATGCGCAAACAAACAAAAATAATTTTGTTCCTAAGTCAATTAAAACAGAGGAACAAGAGGCTGCGTTGTACTTGTATATTGCCGAGCACTCAGCCATAGCACCAGTGGATCACTTAGCTGAGCTATGCGTCGACCAATTTAAGGCATGCAACGCTGCATTAAATATAAAGTCCACTTCAAGGAGGATTTACGGATGGATATCGGAAAATCAAAATTTAGTTTGCTTCCGGATGAGTCCACCGATATACATAAGTGTGACGAAATTGCTGGGTAAATGTAAAATAAGTTTAAGAATGTGTGTTAGCTTATATAGGATATGTTTAAATGTAAATATTTAAATTTTTATGCGTCGTTATAAGCTACTTTAGTGTGAATAATAAATGCTTAGTTACGGCCTTCTTAAGTTTAATACCTATTGAGGCTGGCGACGCAGTTACTACTGCAGAGGCTGTTAAAATAGAGTTGCGCAATTTAAGCCTTAATGTTGACAATTTAATTGGCATCGGAACTGATAATGCTAGCGTCATGACTAGAACTAGACAGATCGTTTACACAGAATTGAAGAAAATCGTGTCCTCTCTCATATTAATAAAATGTGTGTGTCATTCAATACAATTGGCTGTAGGCCATTCAACAAAACAAAAAATGTTCCAAACCATTTGGAATTTCTCATTGCCAACACATACTCCTGCTCTGCCAAGAGTTCTCACCGACAAATGACATACAAAAAAGTATACGAGTGTATAAATATATATGGATCAGTGTTTGTGTGTAGTTAATCTAATAACTAATCCGTTTGGTTTGTATAACATTGTGATTTGGTATACTGATAGGTTTTTGCATTTATTCAGGCACCCTTGAAAATTCCCAAAGTATCTGATACAAGGTAGCTTTCCATCGGAACTGCAGTATCGAGGATCGAGGAGCAGTGGGACACACTCAAGTTGCACTTTGCCTTAGCTGCGACAAACGAAAACGGCCAAAAGGCACAAATTTTGCATGCATTGTATGAGGAAGACAAAAATAGGGCCTATTTAGTATTTTTAAAGCCCATACTAAAAGATATGCAAAATTTAAATAAACTTTTTCAAGTGAAAGAGTGTAATCCACGAAGCTCCTTAACGAAATCATCACTGTGATAAATTCGCTAAAGTCAATGATAATTTCACCAGACGTGGATATTGACATTATGAAGAACGATTTGGAAGAAGTCTCCAGGCCAGATTTGTTTATGGGATACGCTTTCGAAACAGAATTAAAAAATCCCAAATATTTTACGCACATTAGTGACATAAGACAACTGAGAGAAAGGTAAGCTTAAATTTGAATTTAATATAAATAATATATTCTTAACGGTTTAATTCTAAACTTCCTAACAATGTTGACATTTTGTTGCTGCAATGTTGCTGTTGAACGCGTATTCAGCCAAGTCAACATCGTCAAACTAAATTGCGAAACCAATCAAATATTGAAGGTTAAAACTCAATATTGCGAATAAGGTTTGTTTTTTAAATGATTATATACTTAGTATACTCTTTTATTGCAGATATGGATTACGCCGTCATGGCAAATGTTGTTTTTATTATAAAGTACCTGTAAAGTACTTATGTTTAATTAAAACTTCAGATAAATATGAGGAAACAAATAATGAAATTGATAATATCATTTCATTAATATATGTAAGTAAATTTATATTTATTTTCTAGCTTAGATTTTCCTTCAATCTAGCTTATGGTGACTCTGAAAATCTGGCAACACTGTATAGCAAACACACATGCGAGTCAAATATACACACACACATACCAAGATGTCTTCGAAAGAGCTATGCCGCTCTCTGTGGTAGCCCACATACATATGCATACTGCGAACACCCTACACAAGCACACATGCGCGCCAAATATACGCACACACACCTAGAAGACTTCGAAAGAGTCACGCTGGCCTCTGTAGTAGCGCGCGCACACATGCATACTGCGTAACAGAAATACAAGCACACATGCGCAACAAATATACGCACACACACCAAGACGACTTCGAGAGAGTCACGCCAATATCAATAGTAGCGCAAAATGCACACACACAGATGACCAGCATAGAAAGAGACAGCTTTCGGCATTTGCCGCAGCGCACACACACTTACAAAGCATGTCCGAAGCTATTCATTTACACTCGGCTGGCAACGAATTGCTGCTATGTGCAGACATATGTATGTATGTACATACATACATAGTACATAGTACGAGCATCTCGTGACGCACGCTCAACTGAAGAACTGACTAGAAGAACGTGGGTGTTTCAATGTAATATACAGCTTGTGCAGAAACACTTTACATGCTGCGAAAAAGTTAAATTTTTGAGATTTTATAGCGCAAATAAATAAGCTATTGATTCAAAAAGGCCAATTTTTTTTTTCAAAGCTATTTTATAATTAATATTAACTTAAATTATTATTTAATAACTAAAAATAGTATACAACATAAACAGCAAAATCTAATAATAATCATTCTCTATGCTGTCAAGGATCTGTTTACACATTGCCTTTTCCATTTCTGTTTACTCTAATTCTTTAAAATGCCTGGACATATGTACATACAGTGGCTCACAGCTTATTTCGTGCAGCGGTATAGTAAAAGATATCCAAAAAATTTAAATGAGGTCTTATTTATTAGGTATTCATTATTTATTAAGGCACTTCATTGTTTTTCTATTCTAATAAAATAACACTTAAAACTAACGAAAACTGAAAAAAGTGGCTTTTTCTATGTCACAGCTTATTTCGTGCACTGCACTTAGCACTCCAAATTATCAACAAATTCTTAAATTATTATTTTGTATGATCTCATTTATGTTTAATAACGTCTTACAAACGTGATTCCATCGAGTTTACCAATTTTTGGGTGATTTCGCTGGCGATTTTTGGCCATTATTCCAAAAAGGCCATTTTCAGGTAATTTTTATTAGATATTGACCTTTTCCGGATGCCCATGTCCAATATTGCCCACAAATTTTCAATAACGTTTATGTCGGGGGCCTGGGCTTGAGGATTGACCACATGGGGACAGTTCCAGATCAACCAGGACTGGGCAATACCCGTTTTCTGTTTTGGTTCACTATACTGACAAAATCGGAATCGTCCTTCTAGACCCAGTTGTTTGGCACCTTGAAGCAAATTGACCTTAAAAAGGGATTGGTACATATTATTGTCCATATTGCCTTCTATGAAAACTAAGTTTCCAACTCCCGAAGCTGCCATACAGGCCCAAACCATGACACTCCCACCGCCATGTTTTATGTTGGTTTTAGGTGATTATTTTGGAGCACGGTATTTGGTTGACGCCAAACATATTGCATCCCACCCGGACCATATATACATATTAAATTTCGACTCTATTGAATATATTACATATTACGATTTCTTATGTTTGAACTCATGGACAACTACATGAGGTGGCCAGAATTTAGGATCACATATTGTTGTGAAATATTCCACCGGCACATTGATCTTAAATGAAGTAATTTCTCGTGGAGTTGCAAAACTAACCTTCGATATAAAAATATTGGCTGAAATCTTGCTTGACATAAAAGCAGATACTGCCTCACATGTCGTATCCGATGAAAGTCTAGATAAGAGAACTTACTTTCGAGGAGAGACGACAGATAAGGTAATGGAAGGAGTGGCTGACTTGTTGTCACTCTTAGTTTGAACAATAATTGGAGAGGAATCCAATTTTTGAACCGGGACTTGAGTCAACAGCAACAACAGGAGAAACAATAGATTCAGGACCGGGTGATATAGGATCAAGTGGATTAATCAAGAATTAAGACAATACAGATGCACAAGGAGAGGGAGGGACAAGCAAGTTGAGAATTTTGTTACTGAAGGAGGTACCAAGAACAATGTTTAGCAAGTCGGACAAGATCAACGTAGAGCACCACAACCAATTTTGGCAGTGGACATGAGTTTATCATAGCCTCGCCCGGTAATGCTAGCGCATTTAGCATGCATAAGGTTCTCACATAGCCAGCAATTTACCAATTGCACATTGGTCCTTCGAGCCGGAGAATATATATACCCATATATATCTTGTGACTAGTGTCCGTATTTGCGTGTTGCCGGAATTGGCGTATGTCCGCGCAAATATATATATCTCCTTATATGTATGTACAGTGAGTCAAAAAAGTATTGGCATACTAGAAAAATCAAACTTCTATGTGCTGTACTTTTTTTTTTAACACAGCTATAAATAAATGATAAACGGTATTTATTAAAATGATTTATTATTTTATTCAAAAAAAAAAAAAATTAAATTTCTGCTTTGGTTCCTTTGCATCAGGGACCGTAACAGTTATAATTTTTAAAATAAAAATTAAGAAATAATAATTATTTTAGCGTTATTAAAATTAAAGTATTTTTAATTATTATAATTGATTTTTATGATAAAAATCAAAATAATTATTACAAATCAATTTTTATATAAAAATCAAATCATAACTTTTATTTTCAATTTTTATTATAAAAATCAAAAATAAAAATTATGCCGTGATTTTTATTTTAAAAATTGAAATAAAATCAAATTGAAATATCTTTTTATACAAAGGAGCTAGATCATATATAGAACTATATATATGATTTACGCATCAATATCTTTCAGATGATATATAATATGTATGTAATTATGTACTTGTATATGTATATTTAGTTATCTGTTTAGGCAGTTGCCCAGGCCTCCTATTCAGCGAGTAATGTGTGGACACAAATTATTCAAAGACATAGATTGAATTAAATACTAATCACTATATATATGTACATATGTATACATATATGTCTCGCCACCTTCCCTGACTTCCTCCCATAGATTATATAACACTTCAAATGCTTGGAAATATTTTATTTATTTAGTTTTAGGAACATTATTTTGTTGATCGAATCTGCAGATAAATTGCATCTTAAATCTGTTATTAATAGCTTAAGAGCAGAAAATGCTCTTTCCACCGAAACCTGTGTGGCAGGTACAGCATGCAGTATCTTTGCAAGACGGTACAAACGTGGATAAGTGAATTTTTTGTCTTCCCAATACTTCATTATGTCCACGTTTAAATCTATGGGCTTTGGCGAGTATCCGTAGATTTCCGTTATTGCTAATTTGAGCTCCGGTTCGTCTTCTTCCTCTGACTCTTCACACTCTGATGCAACCTCAATTGAGTTCAGGTATGCATTCAAAAATGAGCATGTGCTCTGCGATGACAGCTCAATACCATCGTCGGGTTGAATTGACGATGTCTCTACGGCATCTGGGGAAGCTCGTTTCTCGCTAGATTGGCTCTCCTGATAAACGAAACAAAAAACATAATAATTAATTTTCATATAAATATGTAAGGTGCCATCAATCTCACCTGTTTATTTATAGCAAGTATTTGCCTCATTAATCCTACCAAATGATTTTTGGCTGCCGCAAGCTGAAGTGGATTCTTAAGCAGAATGCGACGAATTCTAGGATCCAAATAAATGGCAGCGATAATTACGTCATTTGTTGTGAGCTTTTCCGCTCGAGTTTCTAAGCATTTGGCTAGATCCTCGCTATTAATATTTGTAATCATAGATTTTATTATAAGCTTTGTTTCCAAATAAAGCTTATAAAAGTCGCAAAAAAAAAGTTGCTCGCTTTGTAGCTTTTTAGTGGCTTCAGAGATTGGCTCTAGGACAGATAGCAGTACTTTTATTTCCTCCCATTGCTTTTCTGTCAGCTGCAAGTTTTCAGGCAAATGTTCTCGGATGAACTCTTCATACATGCATACACTTTTCAGCATTTCATATGTTGAGCTCCATCTTGTTGGCACATCAATGACAGGCAGGGGTAGCGCTGTGGTAGCAATTGCTAGTGCGTATCGCAGCAGCTACACTGTGGCTAAATACCTGTGTGGCAAACTTTACCTTCATTTTTTCAAAACAATTCGGACTGACATGTTTTGGAGTTAATTTCGGACAAAGGCGTGTTAGATTTTTAACCTCAACTTCATATAATTTACGAATTATATCCCAAGAAACTATGCCTTCTGGTGTGGAAATATTTCGCTTATTCCTAAGAGATTTAATAAGATGCGGTGCATCGAATATCGCGAATATTTTTCCCCATTAATTTCAAAACTAGGATTGTTTTGATTAATACCCCATCTATTAAAAACTGCTCTATTATTAGAGCCCTGATCACAAACTACGGCTTTGACACTAAGCCCTAATGCTTGCGATAACCCTATATTTTCCTCAATCTTATTTTTGAGGTCAGTATGTTTTATGCCATTAGCTGAAATTGTATAGCTTAAAACATACTTCCAATTCTCAAAAAGACCCCTAACAAGAAAAACACAGACTTGTTGCCCTAAAAATCTACTACGTTTTGCAGGGAAGTCTTAACTGGAGAACATCCCTAAGATATGCTCTAGCTGAGTAAAAGTTTATATTTTGCGATAAACCCCTTTCAGCGCTATTATAAGCATGACTAGTTTTTAAAAGCATTTTACATAACACTTTTGATTGCTCCGAAATATTTGGTAATTTATTGATTGTCGTGAAGACATTGCTACGCCTTTTTACATTTCTAATTCTATAAGAAATGCTTCTGTATCTAGAAGCATTTTTTAAGGCTACATATCTTTTCTTTAAATCACTAAACTCTTTCTGTACTTTTTATACTTTGTTCCCGAAGGGGAAAAAGTATATTGGGTTTGTGCAATGTCCGTCTTGCTGTCCGTCCGTCTGTCCGTCTGTCCGTCTGTCCGTCTGTCCGTCCGTCCGTCTGTCCGTCTGTCCGTCTGTCCGTCTGTCCGTATGAACGCAATATTTTTCGGCGCTATTAGAGCTAGAGACTTGAAATTTTAAACATATACTCATATATGTTCCCGAATTATAAAGTGTAAAAATTTTCCCGATCCGCCCACTAGGGGCGTGGCAAATCGGAAAACTCTTCCGCCCATAGTTAAGTTATCATACTAGATGATGAGCTAGAGAGTTGCAATTTGAAATGTATACTCGGGGTGACAACCCAAGTTCAAAAAGCTATGGCGGATATATCTACGCCCATTGGGGGCGTGGCAAATCGGGAAATACGTATCTTCTACACCGTTAAAGCTAGAACGCTGAAATTTTGCATGTGAATTAATGTTATGATTCTAAGAAGATCGATTAAAAAGTTTTATGTCTACGCCCATTGGGGGCGTGGCAAATCGGACCTGAATATATAGTGATTTTTCAAATTGTGCTATATTTTGAACACTATTGACACTAGAGACTTGAAATTTTGCATGTATACTCGGGTTGACAACCCAAGACTAATAAGCTATGGTAGATATATCTACGCCCACAGGGGGCGTGGCAAACCGCAAAAGTTTATATCTCCTACAGTTTTAGAGCTAGAAGCTTGAAAATTGGATGGTTGAGTTACTAATGTTCTCCTCTATCGATCCCCCAAAAATATTTTTTCAGCCTCTTTGGGGGCGTGGCATATCGAAAAATACCCTGTAATTTTCGCATTTTTGGAATGTAAGCAACCAAATTTTGCAGGCATGTTAGCCTCGGCCCTTTCTAAGAACTGGCAAAAAATTATGCGTCTACGCCGCCTGGGGGCGTGGCAAATCGGCAAAGAAGTTTGTTGTGGCCAACTGCATAACTCATGCATACAATAGCTTAGTAGCAATTGCAAAGATGGCAAAAAGCATTTTAACATAAATATAATAATATTAATGAATTTTAAAAATAAAATTCATAAGTTTTTGATTAATAAATAAAAAGTTTCCAGCGGGATTCGAACCTGGGTCTTTTGAAAACAACATGTAATCGTTAGCTAAACCAAAATAAATTCACAGCTGATCAGCTGACCAGCTGATCAGCAGCTTGTGACGTCACAAAACAATACAATCGCAATTCTTGCAATATGTATACACTTTTGGATGTGTATACACGTACACATGCATACATACATATATGCATGCATAGAAAAACTGCCTGCCACACAGCGTCGCAAATCGGAAAGCATAAAGCAGTTTTAGTTTTTACTTAAATGCACAATTCATATGCGTATGTTTATAAATGATTATCAATTGGCAGCAAGCATTTTATAATAAATATACAAATATTAAAAAAATAAAAAATAAATAATTTTTGAAAAAAAGTTTTCTGCGGGATTCGAACCCACGCACCTAAGTATAGCTTGCATAGCGCTTACCACCAGCGCCACTGCCCTGACATGGATTTCGTTAACTAAAACCAAATAAGGCATTGCTAGAGCGCCTTTTGACAAAACTAAAGTAACGATCGAAAAATTCCCAATTCAGTCACAATTCTTAGAATATTCTGGCATGCAAACTTTTGTATGTATACATAGAAAATTGTGTGTATACTCGTATAGTGTGTACATGTGTAAATCTATACATATGTATGTATGTGTAGGAAAAATGTTTGTTGCTTGCCATGTACGTTTTCTAATTGCCGAAATATTTCGTTAATTAAATGTTTATTAAATAAATAAGATGCACCTATGGGAACAAAGTATATCGCTGTTAGTTGCGCCTAACTGCAACGTTCTTACTTGTTTTTAAATGTATTCCCATATCAAAATATTTTTTCCTATAATATACCTCATTTTGATCTCTCTTTAAGCAATTTTCACAAAAGGAAGACCTACCAACACTTAAATCCTGCCACAATTGATTTTTTAAAGTGCAGTCAAAACTCAAAAAATTAGCCATATTTTCTTCCTCTTCGCTCTCATTATGATCGATTTTATTTTCCTGTTCTAATTTATCTAAATTATTTCTTTGATAACTATAAGGAGAAATATCCTCTTCCTCACTGTCTATTAAATAAATATCAGCATCATTAAAAGAAAAATCTTGTCTGGACAAATTCAAGGTTGGGATTGCATTACCTATTAACTTGCGCTTACCAATAAATTTCCTTTCGAAATGTCTCTTGCATATTTTTACCTTCTTCCAATCCAAATTATTGGGCAAACTGCATGCCTTGATCCACTTGTTTAAATAAAACTGCTTTGTTGGAAACGAGAATAAGCTAACCGGACAATTAACGGAACTATTTCTATAGCTTGCGCCACACGTTTGAATAATGCATTTAAAGCCATTTCTTTGTGAATTTTTATTTTTGATACCACATATTTTAGCCATAGTTTTGAAAAAAACTTATGTTTATAAATTTTGGGACGAAAAAGCACTGAAGTGATAACTTTTTTAACGCACCAATCTGATCCGACCGAAATCGTTCACACAATTAAAAGCCCATGGCAGGTTCGCGCCAATTCTCATATGTATATGTGTGTATGCATGGATGGAGACATATATTGCCGCGTTTAAAGACACATATGAAGCGACCTTAAGGCTGCAGGACAAAAATTTAGTTTTTAGAAAGTTCTTCATAATATGGATGAAACTAAAATTAAAGTGCGAAAATAGTAACAATTTCATTAAAAAGATTTTTTTGGCAAAGATGAAAATTAGAGAACAAAATTTGTTGGACAATGAAGCATTGTTAGCGCCAATTTACATGGATCGCAGAGTAAATCGTATTTTGTCACCTGAGCAAAAAAAAATTTGATATTTTTTTAATTCTTTCATATTTTTATATTTATGTTAAAAAGCTTTCTGCCATCTTAGCAATTACTACTACAATTACAATTACAACAAACTTCTTTGCCGATTTGCCACGCCGCCAGTGGGCGTAGACGCATAATTTTTGGCCAGTTCTTAGAAAGAGCCGAGGCTAACAGAACTGCAAATTTGGTTGCTTACACTCTGTTGGATATAGAGTCTAACGCAGCGGTTTCAAGAGCTTATTTATTGTCGACCGTATACATCAAAGATGTGCTTAAGACTAGTGTAAGAAATTATAAGTGTGACCAGATATTCGGTTTACAAGTGTTGCCACAAAGTTATACATAATTCAACACTCCTTCTCAACAATTATAAACTGGAATATTAACTAATAACAATTCATTTCCTTAATACATTTCACATGCTTAATCTTTTGCAAATTTTTAGTTAATACATCGGAAATCATATCGTTAGTGCATATATGTTGGATATCGATTTCCTTATTGGCATATAATTCTCTTACATGATGAAACTTATTATCAATATGTTTACTACGATCATGCAAAACAGGGTTTTTTGCAAGACATTGGGCGCTTTGGTTATCGCAGTATAATGTAATTGTCTCAATATTGCCAAAGCCCATTTCATTCAATACTTTCTTCAAATACATAGATTCTCTAGCATCAGTAGATAAAGCGATATATTCAGCTTCGGTGCTGCTCAATGCTACTAAACTTTGTTTCTTAGACTCCCAGGAAATAGCTCCGCCTGCTTCTACAAACACGAAGCCAGTGTACGATTTGCGGTCAGTAGAATCGTTTGCCCAAACCATGCAGCGACTTTCCTCCATGCTGATAATGTAACTTCATATCAGCCGATCCCTTCAGGTATCTTAAAACACGCTTGGCAGCTACTTCGTGTTCCTTGTGTGGGTTAGCATTCCGTTGTGCTAGCTTCCCCACCGAGTGTAGTATATCCGGTCTCGTTGTGATCGCCAGATACATCAGACAGCCTATCAATGATTGATAGTCCTTTACGTTGACAGCTTCGCAGTTAGGGTCATCGCACCTGACTTGATGACCAGCTTCCAGAGGTGTAGCTACAGGCTTGCATGCCGCCATACCCCAAGTATGCAGCATCTGCTCGACGTATTGCTTGTGACCAATACTTATGTTGCCCGTCTCGCCCTCACGCTCGACTTCGATGCCCAAGAAATGGCTAACTTGGCCTCCGTCAATTACATCAAAAACTTTAGCAATTGACGCCTTTACACTTAGGAGGTCTTCTTTTGTGGAGCTGGCAATTAAAAGATCGTCCACATAAATAGCGATAATGTTATAGTTACCATTCCAGTTGCTTGTGTACACGCAGGGCTCGCTGACACATGGACTATATCCGAGTTCTCTTAGAACTGAATCGAGCTTCGCATTCCACTCTCTTCCGCTTTGCTTTCGGCCATAGAGCGATTTCTTAAGCTTCAAAACCTTTTGTGG
This sequence comes from Drosophila antonietae, assembly GCA_030914385.1. Classification (NCBI taxonomy): domain Eukaryota; kingdom Metazoa; phylum Arthropoda; class Insecta; order Diptera; family Drosophilidae; genus Drosophila; species Drosophila antonietae. The sequence continues at coordinate 15,964 of JAUESO010000582.1, read as the reverse complement.
ATACTCGTTACTGATGAATCCCTCTGGCTGCTTCATGTAGACATCTTCCGAAAGTTTGCTGTTCAGGTAGGCGGTTGACACATCCATTTGATGAAGAAACAATTTATGTTTCACAGCCAATGCCATGATCAGCCTTACTGACTACTGGAGAGAACGTCTCAAAGTAATCCACGCCATACATTTGTGCGCATCCTTTTGCCACCAGCCTTGATTTGAAGCGCTCCACAAATCCATCCTTGTTTATTTTGACGCCAAACACCCATTTACTACCAATAGCCTTTTTGCCGTTTGGTAGATCAACCAGCTCCCAGGTTTGGTTTGCTTCAAGGGCATCGATCTCCTTCTGAATCGATGCAGACCATTCCTCTTTCATTTCTGATTTGTTAACGTCAGCCATGGATCCCGGTATGCATACGTCCTCAGCTTTTAACATATTTAGGGTGTTATACACCTTCCGTGGTCTACCTGGCTTGCCGCTTCTCACAATTTTTGGACGTCCTTTGCCACGGGCGGTGTTCGCAGGCACCTCTGCATCTTCACTGACAGCACTTTCGTAGTTTTCAGAATCTGAGTTTTCCGGTGTTGGACTTTGATCCATGATGTCAACTTCTGGTTCCAGCTGAACATCCTCTCCATCACCTTTTTCTGCGGCCGACTCTTCCTCCGCCTGTTGATGAGATGGATCATTTTCTTCGTACAAAAACATACCCTTTTCATTGTAAGCATGACCACCAAGGTAATTTTCCAAGAAAACTACGTCTCTGCTCCCAATGACTCTGTTTGTTTTAGGACAGTATAGCCTGTATGCCTTCGCTGTCATCGAGTAGCCAATCTTGGTGTATTCAGTACCCTTGGCTCTGAACTTCATTTTGTGCTTCTTGTCCAGTGCGATTGCCTTTGAGCCAAAGATCCGTAAGTGAGATACACACGGTGGCCAGTCCATGCCTCATACGGAGTTTTGCTACTTAAAGCTTTCGTTTCCGACCTGTTCCGTAAATATGTTGCTGCTCGTACTGCTTCACCCCATAGTGATTCATTGGTACCCGAATGCACTAACATACTCCTGGCCATCTCTACTAGTGTGCGGTTGGCACGTTCAGCAACTCCGTTTTGCTGTGGTGTGTATGGCACTGTTAGTTGCCTCATTATGCCTTTCAAATATTCACGACCGTTATCGCTTCGAACAGCTTTTATTTTCTTACCGCATTGTCTTTCGGCGTACGCGACGAACTCTTTAAAAACGTCCAGTACTTGATCTCGCGATTTTAGGAAATACACAAAAGTATATCGCGAATAGTCATCGATAAATGTAACAAAGTAACGCGATCCACCGGCAGATTGTTTATTCATTGGTCCACAAATGTCCGTATGTATTAGACCCAACACCTTTTTTTCACGGCTCTCCGCGGTTTTTGGAAACGGCTTAACACACAGTTTACTCTTTGCGCAAGTTTCGCAAATATCGCCTTTCAGATCAATGCTCTTATTAATCGTTTTTAATCCGTACACAATGTCTTCATTTGCCATTTTTCTCAAACTTCCCATGTTTAAGTGGCCTAAACGATAATGCCATTTCCAAATTTCTGCACTTTTTGGGCTTGCAAACATACACTTGTTTAATTTTGTCTCTACAATAAACAAGTCATTGCGTTTAAACGCTTGTGTTATGATACCACTATCGTCTTTAATTACAGCGCGTTTATTATCGAATATCACTCTAAACCCTTTCTCTACAGCTTTTGATATCGAGATAAAATTAGCTTGCAGCTCTCTCCCGTAGAGCACATTCAGCAGATTAAACGAATATTTTCCAGCATTCACGCGCACTGTGCCAATTCCTTCCGCGAAAATATAATTTTCACCAGCAAGTAATATTTTCTCTTTGTGCTCTCGGAAATCCACGAACCATGACCTAACACAACATATGTGAGCGGTGGCACCACTATCAAGGCACCAATCGAAATTCGTCATGCTTTCGACTTTGTTTGCGTTTGCCAGAATAGAGTACGATTGTTTTTTGTCTTTACCGTTTTCACTTTGTGCTTCTTTTTTCTGCACATTCGCCTCGCACTGCGCAATAAAATGGCCTTCGCGACCGCATCTAAAACACTTTTTTCCCTTCTTTGCGCCTCGGTATTCTTTCGTCGTCCCGTTACTTTTGTTCTTTGCATGCGTCACAAAGACTTGCTGTACATCTGATTCGGCTTCGTTGGTCACTTTTTGTCTTTCGCCTTCTTCTATTATTTTGATCTTCAAGTCAGACAGGGACGGCAACTGTTCACGCGTCTCGATCGCTACCACGAAGTTCTCGAAATTTCTGCCCAAGCTCGACAACAGTAAAATTGAAAGAATATCATCCGAAATATTCATATCGATTTCTTTTAATTTATCCACTATATCTGTAAATTCGTTAATATATTCGTGGACTTCCGTTTTATCACTTAGTTTTAAACGGAGCAACTTTTTGAACAATGATATTTTTCTTGCGGGTCCACGAGGTTGATAAACCGACGCTAGCTTCTCCCAAGCTTCTTTTGCAGTGACACTATTCTTTATAAAATTGATTTGAGACGCCTTTACACCCAGCAAGATGCTTGCTAATGCCTTTTCGTCTTTCTTGTCAAAATCAGCTTTCTGCTTTTCCGTGCCACTTTCATCTTTTACGATCCTCCCGCACACAACCGACCACAACTCAGCCTGCACCAAAATGCTTTTCATTTGCACCGACCAAACGGCGTAATTTTCGCCATCCAATTTATCGATGGCACAAAGCCCTTGCCCGTTCATGTTTGTTAATTTTACACGTAATTACTCGAAAGTAATTATAATTAATCAAACTTTTTTATGATATCCTGGGCCCATAACCTGTTGGATATAGAGTCTAACGCAGCGTTTTCAAGAGCTTATTTATTGTCGACCGTATACATCAAAGATGTGCTTAAGACTAGTGTAAGAAATTATAAGTGTGACCAGATATTCGGTTTACAAGTGTTGCCACAAAGTTATACATAATTCAACACACTCCAAAAATGAGAAAAGAACAGGGTAATTTTCGATATACCACGTCCCCAAAGAGGCCGACAAAATATTTTTGGGTCATCGATAAAGGAGGCCATTAGTAACTGAACCATCCAATTTTGAAGCTTCTAGCTCTAGAACTGTAGGAAATACATACATATAAACTTTTGCGGGATGCCCCGCCCCCTGTGGGCGTAGATATATCCATAGATACCATAGCTTATTGATATTGCGCAAACAAACTAACAAAATTTTGTTCCTAAGTCAATTAAAACAGAGGAACAAGAGGCTGCGTTGTACTTGTATATTGCCGAGCACTCAGCCATAGCACCAGTGGATCACTTAGCTCAGCTATGCGTCGACCAATTTAAGGCATGCAACGCTGCATTAAATATAAAGTCCACTTCAAGGAGGATTTACGGATGGATATCGGAAAATCAAAATTTAGTTTGCTTCCGGATGAGTCCACCGATATACATAAGTGTGACGAAATTGCTGGGTAAATGTAAAATAAGTTTAAGAATGTGTGTTAGCTTATATAGGATATGTTTAAATGTAAATATTTAAATATTTATGCGTCGTTATAAACTACTTTAGTGTGAATAATAAATGCTTAGTTACGGCCTTCTTAAGTTTAATACCTATTGAGGCTGGCGACGCAGTTACTACTGCAGAGGCTGTTAAAATAGAGTTGCGCAATTTAAGCCTTAATGTTGACAATTTAATTGGCATCGGAACTGATAATGCTAGCGTCATGACTAGAACTAGACAGATCGTTTACACAGAATTGAAGAAAATCGTGTCCTCTCTCATATTAATAAAATGTGTGTGTCATTCAATACAATTGGCTGTAGGCCATTCAACAAAACAAAAAATGTTCCAAACCATTTGGAATTTCTCATTGCCAACACATACTCCTGCTCTGCCAAGAGTTCTCACCGACAAATGACATACAAAAAAGTATACGAGTGTATAAATATATATGGATCCGTGTTTGTGTGTAGTTAATCTAATAACTAATCCGTTTGGTTTGTATAACATTGTGATTTGGTATACTGATAGGTTTTTGCATTTATTCAGGCACCCTTGAAAATTCCTAAAGTATCTGATACAAGGTAGCTTTCCATCGGAACTGCAGTATCGAGGATCGAGGAGCAGTGGGACACACTCAAGTTGCACTTTGCCTTAGCTGCGACAAACGAAAACGGCCAAAAGGCACAAATTTTGCATGCATTGTATGAGGAAGACAAAAATAGGGCCTATTTAGTATTTTTAAAGCCCATACTAAAAGATATGCAAAATTTAAATAAACTTTTTCAAAGTGAAAGAGTGTAATCCACGAAGCTCCTTAACGAAATCATCACTGTGATAAATTCGCTAAAGTCAATGATAATTTCACCAGACGTGGATATTGACATTATGAAGAACGATTTGGAAGAAGTCTCCAGGCCAGATTTGTTTATGGGATACGCTTTCGAAACAGAATTAAAAAATCCCAAATATTTTACGCACATTAGTGACATAAGACAACTGAGAGAAAGGTAAGCTTAAATTTGAATTTAATATAAATAATATATTGTTAACGGTTTAATTCTAAACTTCCTAACAATGTTGACATTTTGTTGCTGCAATGTTGCTGTTGAACGCGTATTCAGCCAAGTCAACATCGTCAAACTAAATTGCGAAACCAATCAAATATTGAAGGTTAAAACTCAATATTGCGAATAAGGTTTGTTTTTGAAATGATTAGTTATTTAGTGTATACTTAGTATACTCTTTTATTGCAGATATGGATTACGCCGTCATGGCAAATGTTGTTTTTATTATAAAGTACCTGTAAAGTACTTATGTTTAATTAAAACTTCAGATAAATATGAGGAAACAAATAATGAAATTGATAATATCATTTCATTAATATATGTATGTAAATTTAAATTTATAGCTGTTTCTAGCTTAGATTTTCCTTCAATCTAGCTTATGGTGACTCTGAAAATCTGGCAACACTGTATAGCAAACACACATGCGCGTCAAATATACACACTCATACCAAGATGTCTTCGAAAGAGCCATGCCGCTCTCTGTAGAAGCGCACATACACATGTATACTGCGAACACCCTACACAAGCGCACATGCGCGCCAAATATACGCACACACACCTAGAAGACTTCGAAAGAGTCACGCTGGCCTCTGTAGTAGCGCGCGTACACATGCATACTGCGTAACAGAAATACAAGCACACATGCGCAACAAATATACGCACACACACCAAGATGACTTCGAGAGAGTCACGCCAATATCAATAGTAGCGCAAAATGCACACACACAGATGACCAGCATAGAAAGAGACAGCTTTCGGCATTTGCCGCAGCGCACACACACACTTACAAAGCATGTCCGAAGCTATTCATTTACACTCGGCTGGCAACGAATTGCTGCTATGTGCAGACATATGTATGTATGTACATACATACATAGTACATAGTACGAGCATCTCGTGACGCACGCTCAACTGAAGAACTGACTAGAAGAACGTGGGTGTTTCAATGTAATATACAGCTTGTGCAGAAACACTTTACATGCTGCGAAAAAGTTAAATTTTTTGAGATTTTATAGCGCAAATAAATAAGCTATTGATTCAAAAAGGCCAATTTTTTTTTTTTTCAAAGCTATTTTATAATTTAAATGAGGTCTTATTTATTAGGTATTCATTATTTATTAAGGCACTTCATTGTTTTTCTATTCTAATAAAATAACACTTAAAACTAACGAAAACTGAAAAAACTGGCTTTTTCTATGTCACAGCTTATTTCGTGCACTGCACTTAGCACTCCAAATTATCAACAAATTCTTAAATTATTATTTTGTATGATCTCATTTATGTTTAATAACGTCTTACAAACGTGATTCCATCGAGTTTACCAATTTTTGGGTGACTTCGCTGGCGATTTTTGGCCATTATTCCAAAAAGGCCATTTTCAGGTAATTTTTATTAGATATTGACCTTTTCCGGATGCCCATGTCCAATATTGCCCACAAATTTTCAATAACGTTTATGTCGGGGGCCTGGGCTTGAGGATTGACCACATGGGGACAGTTCCAGATCAACCAGGACTGGGCAATACCCGTTTTCTGTTTTGGTTCACTATACTGACAAAATCGGAATCGTCCTTCTAGACCCAGTTGTTTGGCACCTTGAAGCAAATTGACCTTAAAAAGGGATTGGTACATATTATTGTCCATATTGCCTTCTATGAAAAACTAAGTTTCCAACTCCCGAAGCTGCCATACAGGCCCAAACCATGACACTCCCACCGCCATGTTTTATGTTGGTTTTAGGTGATTATTTTGGAGCACGGTATTTGGTTGACGCCAAACATATTGCATCCCACCCGGACCATATATACATATTAAATTTCGACTCTATTGCATATATTACATATTACGATTTCTTATGTTTGAACTCATGGACAACTACATGAGGTGGCCAGAATTTAGGATCACATATTGTTGTGAAATATTCCACCGGCACATTGATCTTAAATGAAGTAATTTCTCGTGGAGTTGCAAAACTAACCTTCGATATAAAAATATTGGCTGAAATCTTGCTTGACATAAAAGCAGATACTGCCTCACATGTCGTATCCGATGAAAGTCTAGATAAGAGAACTTACTTTCGAGGAGAGACGACAGATAAGGTAATGGAAGGAGTGGCTGACTTGTTGTCACTCTTAGTTTGAACAATAATTGGAGAGGAATCCAATTTTTGAACCGGGACTTGAGTCAACAGCAACAACAGGAGAAACAATAGATTCAGGACCGGGTGATATAGGATCAAGTGGATTAATCAAGAATTAAGACAATACAGATGCACAAGGAGAGGGAGGGACAAGCAAGTTCGTTGAGAATTTTGTTACTGAAGGAGGTACCAAGAACAATGTTTAGCAAGTCGGACAAGATCAACGTAAAGCACCACAACCAATTTTGGCAGTGGACATGAGTTTATCATAGCCTCGCCCGGTAATGCTAGCGCATTTAGCATGCATAAGGTTCTCACATAGCCAGCAATTTACCAATTGCACATTGGTCCTTCGAGCCGGAGAATATATATACCCATATATATCTTGTGCAAGTGCAAGTGACTAGTGTCCGTATTTGCGTGTTGCCGGAATTGGCGTATGTCCGCGCAAATATATATGTATGTATATCTCCTTATATGTATGTACAGTGAGTCAAAAAAGTATTGGCACACTAGAAAAATCAAACTTCTATGTGCTGTACTTTTTTTTTAACACAGCTATAAATAAATGATAAACGGTATTTATTAAAATGATTTATTATTTTATTCAACAAAAAAAAAAAAATTAAATTTCTGCTTTGGTTCCTTTGCATTATACTAAAATATAAATAAAGGCACAAATTTACGTCAAAAAAGTATTGGCACATCAGGCGTAATCAGTGTTCTCCGTCGTCACTGAATCACCCTAATATTTTGTCGGCCCTCCGTTTGACTGAATAACAGCCTGCAAACGTCTCTTCATGCCACTTATAAGTTTCGACGTTTCCTGAGTGCTGATTTTGGCCCATTCAGCGCGTAGGGCCTCTTTTAGAGAATCCTTTGAGCTTATGTGGTGAGATCGGATCTTTCGCTCCAGTAGGTGCCACACATGCTCGATAGGATTCAAATCCGGAGATTGGGGCGGTGTTTTGAACTGCTTGCAATGGTGTATGAGCCACTCCTGTACAAGATAAGGCGAATGTTTTGGGTCATTGTCTTGCTGAAACTGCCAACCGGTGCCACTGAGACCCAGATTTTGAACACTTGGACTTAAATTCTCTTTGAGAATGTCTCTGTAAACATTTTTGTCCATAATGTCATCAATAAAAACGAGATTTCCAACTCCAGAGGCAGCAAAACACCCCCAAACCATCACATTACCTCCACCGTGTTAAACCGTTTTGAGCAAGTTTTTTTCCTGAAGCTCTTTGTTAGGTTTCCGCCAGATTTTTTGCGCTGCCATCAGACCCAAATAGATTAAATTTAGACTCGTCACTAAAAATGATTGTGTTCCAAAATGAATCCGGCTTACGACAGATAAGGTAATGTCAGGAGTGGCTGATTTATTGTTACCGTATACATGTATTTGCCCGTTGCCGGAATTGGCGTATGTCCGCGCAAATATACATATACATATATCTCCTTATATATCTTTGCGACATATGAAAAAGAAAATCTCATAACCTCGATCGCACAGCTGAAGCTGATCTGAGGGCATTGAGTTCACCGACTCCTCCATTTTGTCCGTGTATAAAGCTCCAAGCGCAATAAGCAGCAATATTCTTGGATGGCTTGAGCAAATTGATCACAATATCCTTTGTCGGTCATAAAATGATTTGCATGCACATTCTATAATTATATTTCATCCATATACGCCTTTGCACATACATAAACACACACATACATATATACTTATATTTATGACATTGAATATATTTTTGGTCCTCATAATTTAAAAAAAGAAAAACCTCAATTGAATAAAGGGACAACGCGAAAATTACTTGTTGTTTTACAACATTTTATTTAAATTCCTATATTTCTATTGCATTTTTACATTTTTTCATATTTGCATGCCGACATTTATGTAGTAAAAATTATATTTTACTACTTTATTATTATATTGAATTGTTCTTATTATATGAGATTAGTTTTAGTTACACTCTAATTATAGTAATTTTATGCGAATTGCATTCTCTTAGTTGCTACCACTCACTCCGGCTGACGCTATGCGACTCTCTTGTTCTTCTTAATTCTATCTTATCTATCGTTATCGCTCACGATCACTAGTTCCTATTATGATCGCAACACAAGTTCTCTTATTCATATGCCAGGGATGTTACAACTTTTGAAATCCCACATTTATATTGCACGTATCTTTCTTATTTACATATGTATGTAGTTGCCTGTGTACGCTTCCAAAAGCAGGTGAAGGTGCTGACATGATTCGCAGCTGTACATACATATAATCTACATACATATAATCTACGAACATTTAAGTTGCAATATTGTTTCTGTCAGGCGTCGGCAATAGTCGCCGTTGCATCCGAATTGTATTGTCAGTTCATAATCACGAAAGGATCAAAGAAATCAAGTTAACATATAAACGTACATATATATGATATTGGAGTGGCTGACGAACAGCTGACTCTTAATAATTTATGCACAACTCTCTCTATATGTACATACACCGACCCATAGATAAATAAAACACAAAAGCATTATTTTTCTTTTATTTATTATTTTTTCTTTTATTTTGCTGCAATAATATATTCACATAATAATATAATATATACATATACATATATAAATACATAGCTCAACTTAATTATCTGACGCATATATCCTGATTAAATTAATTAAAAGCGTTTCTTATAATTATTTAATCTATCCTGATTAAATTAATTATAAGCATTTCTTCTCCCGATTTAATCTATCCTGATTAAATTAATTAAAAGCGTTTCTTATAATTATTTAATCTATCCTGATTAAATTAATTGGCTTTCGTGTTTATTTAATTCGAATAAATAAATTATTTCGCTTTCTCTTATAATTATTTAATCTATCCTGATTAAATAAATTATAAGCATTTCTTCTACTGATTTAGTCTATCCTGATTAAATTAATTGCAAGCATCTTCTTTTCTAATAATTTAATCTATCCTGATTAATAATCTTATAATTATTAATCTTTCCTGATTAAATTATTTGTGAGCGTTTTCTTCTGCTGATTTTAATCTATCCTGTTTAAACTAATTTGAATAATTTCTGTCCTGGCGAGAAACACTGCTCCAGACAAATAAGAAAATATTTCAATCCCGATCCGATTGATTGCCTGAGGCTCCCTTCTCCACTGACAAGCGCCGCTTACTCGAATAGGTTCTCCCGTCGACTAACCTTTAGTCGACCCCCATGTCCGATCGTTCAAGGCGAACGCAACTGAGTGTGCCCGCGTCGCGTTTAATCAAGCGCAGTACCTCTGCGTCTCCGGTCCCGTCTGGGAAAGTACAATCCACTAGTACGTTCAAACGCAGTCCGATTGGCACACGCTCTACAGCGAGGCCCACGAGTCCGTTGTCAAAAATGTCACTCGCTGATTTAATTGCGGCTGCGGATAGGCTCGTCAAGTTTGAGTCCCGCATTGAATATTCTGAGGATGTTGGCTCCACTCCAGCCGCTCAGCTCCAGGCTTTAGAAATCCGACGAGACCGGGGTCAAAATTCTGTGGGAGAAGGCAGAGCAGCAGTATGAAGCGTGTTCCAAAGCGCTAAGCCAGGGGCTGGTCACTAGCGTTGGTCCGTGGCAGGTCTGCACGGCTCTCATCCGGTCGAAGACCACCCACTTTGAATTGGACACGATCCTGCAACTGGAGGCCCAGCTGCAGTACCGGACACCCGTCCGAGCCGTCGAGCGCAGCGCCCCGTTTCCGGGAATCACGCTCGCCGACGACCGCTGGTCTCTGCCCAGTTCGGTGCTTATGGTGCTGGGGGCGGATGTGTATCCTCACATCCTCCTTCCGGGGATCGTTCCCAGCACTGATGGGCTTCCACTGGCGCAGAACACCCAGTTTAGGTGGATCCTCTCGCGCTCCTGCGCTCGAGCACCAAGTCCTCGTTGCAATCATTGCAAGGGGGGGAGAATGTTCACGCCAGATCTAGCGTTAACAGAGTTGCTCCTCCCCATCCTCATAACCTTTTTGAGCTCTGGGCATGCGTGGCTTGACCTTTTTTGTGCTTCATACCTTGTAACTCCATCTTGTTTAACGAACATAACAAGTTGGAGAAAACCGTCAAACAGTGAAATCCCAACAAAAATTTCGTATTACACGAGTGAGAAAGCAATCGTTTTTCCGTTAATTAAGATTGTCACTGCGGGATGGAACAGTGACAGTGAAGGATTTACGGAAATCATGAATCCTATTTATAACTCGCTTGGCATGAATCCAGTAACATCTCGGACTATCATGCAATTTGTGGCACTTAAAGAGCGGTCTATTAAAGATGACATAAGGGGTCTTGTAAAGGGAAAGTTGGTGTCGCTCAAAATCGTTGTCGCGACTAGAACGGACAAAACCGTTTGGGAGTGAATTTGCAGATAATCCATGCTAACCTTTTAAAATCCGAAATTGTGGTTAATACATTGGGCATGATTCAGCTTTTGGGATCACACCCTGGGTGTATATAAAGAACAATATCTAAGAAATTCCTAATGATTTTGAAGTAAGTCTGGAACAAGTATTCAGGTAGAAAAAAAATGTGATTAAGATAAATAGAAATGAATATAATTTAATGTTTTTAAACACAGCTTAACATCGGATAATGGGAGAAATATCATAAGGGCAATTCAAGTCTTGATGAAATGAAAGCACAGAGGAATCCCTTTTTGACGATGACGTACAAGGGGAAAATGTAATGGAAAAACTTGATTCTATTGAATTGGCCTATATTCACCTTGTGAGGTGGGCGGCTCACACTCTGCAATTGTGCGTCTTAGATGTAAACAAGCTGAACGAGATTATCATTCAAATTAATTCCTGTCGCTCATTGTGCAAATCTTAATTGAGTACCAAAGGATTATACCGCCGATCGATGTTGCCACAAGATGGAATTCGACATATTTTAACTGTGTCTCAACTCTCACAGCCTGCAGGCTGGGGTAATCTTCGAGCCGCTCTGATAAGTGAGTTCAAGACTCACACACCTGGCGAGGCACTTCAACGACCAGTTATTAAATTAGTTATTAAAAATGTACTCGCAGTGCATTTCATAGAAAAGGTGTTGTGCTCTACCAGGATAATGCGAGACCCCATACAAGTTTGATAAGTCGCCAAAAGCTATTGAAGCCAAGCAGTGCAAACACAAGTGTCTGGTTTGGGCCGTTCTTTGGCGACCCAGTCGCAGAAACGTTTGTGAGTTCCATATTGGTACTCCGCTGAGCCCGATGCTCCGAATAGAGGCTTCAGCTCTCGTACTTCCTCAGCTTTCCGGCAACCTGCCGTCATGTCCCATTCCACAAACAGCTCTTGGATAGTCTTCCCGACATTCCATTAGCTGACCCCTTATTTTTCAAAGAGCGCTCCAATTGACGTTCTTTTAGGAGCGGATATCCTTCCGTCTCTCGTTAAGGGGGGTTTTCATCCCAGCATTTGCGGCTCTCTTATGGGACAAGAGACCATTTTCGCGCTGGATCCTTACTGGTCCAGTCACGCTAATGTCTCAAGGGGTCGTTTCAGCGTCACGACCCAAGTCACGTCCACACCTCCGGAGTATCATCCGCAGACCCGTCCATAAGTTGGTCATCCTACCAACGGACGAGGCCATCTCTGTGCTGTCCACTCAATGTTCTCCATCGCCATAAGCACCCACTCATCATCTCCACGCCCTCATTAATTCCAGCTATGACGCCGTCACCGCAACTCCTTCCGCTGTCCCGTGTGTAGAGGAGTACACGCGCTGCTGAAGTGTCGGCGGTTTCTGAGACTGCCTGTCGAGAAGCGTCTGCGTGCGGCGCTGATTAAAAAATATTCCGCGAGATGTCTGGCCTATCAACACTCCGGGCAGTCCTGCCGCACTCAGGAAGGATGAAAGATGTGTGGCAAAGACCACCACACATTGCTGCACCTCCCGGGAGTGCTGCTCGTCGTCACCCGTCCCACAGTCCTTCAGATGCGGCCAATGGTACATCGGCGACCCAGGACAACACGAAGCCGTCAGTACGCCAGTCAACGCAACCATATCGCATCCAGCAGCCTCCGGAGCCCGTCGACGTCGCCGTCGTACACGTCGGCGCACCCCAGCCTCTGTGACGGACGATTCGCCTCCGATATCGACGCTGATGCCAACATCGGGCCATCACCATCTTGCCCACCGCCACAGTCGCGCTCCAGTCCCCGTCCAAGGTCTTCGACATACGGGTCTTGATCGATCCGTGCAGCTATACCAGTCGGATAAACGCTGATTTGGCACGGACCCTCGGTCTTTCCGTCACTAGCGTTGGTCCGGGGCAGGTCTGCACGGCTCTCATCCGGTCGAAGACCACCCACTTTGAATTGGACACGATCCTGCAACTGGAGGCCCAGCTACAGTACCGGACACTCGTCCGAGCCGTCGAGCGCAGCGCCCCGTTTCCGGAAATCGCCGACGACCGCTGGTCTCTGCCCAGTTCGGTGCTTATGGTGCTGAGGGCGGATGTGTATCCTCACATCCTCCTTCCGGGGATCGTTCCCAGCACTGATGGCTTCCACTTGCGCAGAACACCCAGTTTAGGTGGATCCTCTCGCGCTCCTGCGCTCGAGCACCAAGTCCTCGTTGCAATCATTGCAAGGGGGGAGAATGTTCACGCCAGATCTAGCGTTAACAGAGTTGCTCCTCCCCATCCTCATAACCTTTTTGAGCTCTGGGCATGCGTGGCTTGACCTTTTTTGTGCTTCATACCTTGTAACTCCATCTTTGTTTAACGAACATAACAAGTTGGAGAAACCGTCAAACAGTGAAATCCCAACAAAAATTTCGTATTACACGAGTGAGAAAGCAATCGTTTTTCCGTTAATTAAGATTGTCACTGCGGATGGAACAGTGACAGTGAGGATTTACGGAAATCATGAATCCTATTTATAACTCGCTTGGCATGAATCCAGTACAATCTCGGACTATCATGCAATTTGTGGCACTTAAAGAGCGGTCTATTAAAGATGACATAAGGGGTCTTGTAAAGGGAAAGTTGGTGTCGCTCAAAATCGTTGTCGCGACTAGAACGGACAAAACCGTTTTGGGAGTGAATTTGCAAGATAATCCATGCTAACCTTTTAAAATCGAAATTGTGGTTAATACATTGGGCATGATTCAGCTTTTGGGATCACACACTGGGGTGTATATAAAGAACAAAATCTAAGAAATTCCTAATGATTTTGAAGTAAGTCTGGAACAAGTATTCAGGTAAGAAAAAAATGTGATTAAGATAAATAGAAATGAATATAATTTAATGTTTTTAAACACAGCTTAACATCGGATAATGGGAGAAATATCATAAGGGCAATTCAAGTCTTGATGAAATGAAAGCCACAGAGGAATCCCTTTTTGACGATGACGTACAAGGGGAAAATGTAATGGAAAAACTTGATTCTATTGAATTGGCCTATATTCACACCTTGTGAGGTGGGCGCTCACACTCTGCAATTGTGCGTCTTAGATGTAAACAAGCTGAACGAGATTATCATTCAAATTAATTCCTGTCGCTCATTGTGCAAATCTTAATTGAGCACCAAAGGATTATACCGCCGATCGATGTTGCCACAAGATGGAATTCGACATATTTTACTGTGTCTCACTCTCACAGCCTGCAGGCTGGGGTAATCTTCGAGCCGCTCTGATATATGAGTTCAAGACTCACACACCTGGCGAGGCACTTCAACGACCAGTTATTAAATTAGTTATTAAAATGTACTCGCAGTGCATTTAATAGAAAAGGTGTTGTGCTCTACCAGGATAATGCGAGACCCCATACAAGTTTGATAAGTCGCCAAAAGCTATTCAAGCTTGAATGGGATGTGCTACCACACCCACCATATTCTCCAGACTTGCACCTGCGGACTATTACTTGTTCCGGTCTCAGCAGAATTTTTGGATGGTACAACCTTCACCTCAAATCAGGACGTCAAAACCATATGAACTAGTTTTTTTGCTAGCAAGAATCAAAAATTGCATGACCATGGAATCAATCTGTTGCCCGAAAGATGGCAAAATAGAGAATACATAATTTCATAAAATGTTTTATAAAATAAAAATATCGAGTATGAACTGATGACTGGCTCAAAAAAGGGTGCTTACACCGGAGTTGAGGAAGTCAGTTCCCTCTCTGAAACTGCTAAAATGTGTATGTCATTCAATTCAATAAAAACATTACAAATAGGCAGGCAATAGTCGATATCCTGCTCGTTATCTTAGTTGCAGCGACAAACGCAGCAAAGCAAGTAATGAAAATGAAACGTGAGCCTAGACAACGGCTTAGCGATCGCAAGGGATACTTGACAAAACATCTGTACACTTGTGTGCATGGAACTAATTCCAGTGCCTGGAAGTAATTTTAAGGTATATAAGCACTAGGATTTTAAGAAATAAACAGTTAAATTTTTGAATTCGGCAAATGTGGAGCTTTTTTATTTTACTCTCTAACATTTTGGTTCTTCGCGGCGTTCTCTGTTGTTTTCCTCCATCAGTGGTAAGGGACACAAAGAAGGAATCAGCGTGTTCATGCTGTGAGTCATTACAAAAACCTCAGCAGAAGACAACAAAATTTTTGTTATATTGCTCTGTTCTCCCCCACCAGAGGTAAGAGACAGAATATATATACGAAACAGTGCTCAATTTAAAAAAAAAAGAAAAATTGTAGTGCGATTAAGTCCGTACTCCACAAAGAAAAAGGGAACAGACAACTTTAATAAGTCCAAAAAGGACAACCAAAAATCAGAAAAGTGTTTTTTTTTTTAAATACTAGTGAAACCGTAAAAAAAAGCGGACACAAAAAAAAAAAAAACAAAAACAACAATAGACAACGGGATTCCGATAGTCACACAGAGCCCTTCTTCAGAGGACTGGAACAACAGAGGATCTCTAAGAAGATTAAGATAAGTCGTAATTTAATTTTATTTACGAATAAGATAAGATAAGATAAGATGCTGTCAGAAGAAATTATAGCACTTTAAAAAAAACAATCGGACTTAGTGTCCAGATTCATGAAATTAGACTCATCAGAGGAGATAAGGCCACCTAGCGACATACTAGAAGAGCTAGGCAGGATACAAAATGAGCTAGAGAACACTAATACAATATTGTTAAATGTGGGGGTAATAGACCACCCATATTTTAACAATAAGGAATTTGAAAAAGCGGTAAAAAC